>PVKY010000365.1:0-52507 GCA_004027775.1 Bradypus variegatus | reverse complement strand
GAGAGAGGGAGGGAGGGAGGGAGAGAGAGAGAGAGTTTGTGGGTTGGAGGGAGGGAGTGGCAATCACCTGTTGTCCAAAATCACATTGTTAGCTGCTTTTGTAGGTTATAATAACTGGCGCCAGGTTAGAATGACCCTGAAAGCCTGACAGTTGGACTTCCCAAAGGCCCTCCCACGGCAGGGGACGATGGGCTGGTGCCCATTGCAGGACTGTACCCAAAGCAGCAGGCGAGGCTCACCGGGCCAGACGGACAGAGCCACGTTCTCCTCATGCCCCCTCCCTCCCTCCCACCGACTCTGGTCCTTTCCCTCTGCTCCTTTGTTAGAAAAGCCTGTATTTACAGAGGGACAGAGGCTGGTGACTTGCTCCTCGGCCACGGTGCGGTGAGGGCCCAGGGGCTCCTCTAGCCGAGGTCCCCAACTGCCCTGGCCCTCTCGTGCACTAGGGAGCACTGCCCTGGGGAGCCAGAGAGCTGGGCCCACCAGGCCGTGCCAGTCTCCTCTCTGTGCTGCATCCTGGGAACGCTGCCTAGTGTCTTCTGTGATGGTTCTTGGGGAACGGAGTTACCATTTCAATTTTAAAAAGTGACTACCTGTTGTATGCTCCTGAGAAGCTGTAGAAAGACCTAGAGGGAAAAAAGGGAGATTATGAGGACACCCTGGGGAAAAACACTTATTTTTATTTACAAAGTAGTGAAATGTAGAGTACTGATGTACTTGCTGCAGATTGAGAAAACTCTAAAGGTGCTGCATAAATGCTCTAAAGGGCCTAAGATGGGGTTTGTAAATCCCAGTTCTGCTACTTTCTATTGACTTTTCTTGGGCAGGCTGCCTGGCCTCCCTAATCCTCAACTGTGGGGATTTTATAAATTAATTCAGGCAGAATCCCAGAATCCCAGTCTCAGAAATTTCAGTTGCAATAAGGCAGAAAGCCTTTTCATTTATCAACAGCATCATTTACATCACATGTGTTGGTCTCATTATTCTAATCATTGTTTTTTATTACATATGAATACCACTCAATCATTAAATTACAAGATCTTTCAAAATCAGCAAAAATTACAGGCTCGCCAAGAGCATGTGCATTAAAGTCAGACCACTCTGTGTCAGAGCTTGGCTCCACCATTTACTTGCTGAGTGATGTGGGGAAAGTTACTTGACCTTTCGGAGGCTCAATGTTCTCTTTTGTAAAACACATAATATGATACATTTTTGCAGGATTGTTTTGCTGGTTTGGATATATTAAGTCCTCCCAAAAGCCATATTCTTTAATGCAATCTTGTGGGGGCAGACTGATTAGTCTGCTGATTAGGGTGGAACCTCTTACTGAGTTATTTCCATGGAGGTGTGGACCCTGCCCATTCAAAGTGGGTCTTAATTAGATCATGGGAGTCCTTTAAAGAGAGCTCACACAGAGAGCAGAAAGGCCAGAACACCCCAAGAGATACTTGCTGACCCTTAGAGATGGTTGGAGATGTGGACAGAAGGACCTTTGGAGATACTAAGCTAAGAGATGAAGACCAGAGTTTGCCTCAGAGAAGTTAAGAGAGACCCAGAGACATTTTGAGGAGCACTATTTTGAAACACAACCTGGGAGCAAAGGAACATCAGATGCCAGCCATGTACCTTCCCAGTAAAGGTATCCTCTTGTTGATGCCTCAGTTTAGACACTTTTATGGACTTAGAACTTTAAATATGTAACCAAATAAGCACCCTTTATAAAAGCCAATCCATTTGTGGTATTTTGCATAATGCAGCTTTAGCAATCCAAAGCAATTGTGCTGAGGATTAGCAATGATTCTGAGCAAAACATTTGCTTTGTCATTGCATAACCAGGGCCAGTAAATGGGTATGGTAATTGAGAATGGAGGCAGGGAAGTGTGGTGGCCAAGGGCACTGGCAGCCTGGGCTCAAGTCCACTGGCTAGCTCTGGGTACATTGCTAACTTTCTAGGTCTTAGTTTACCTACCTGGAAAATGGGAATAATCAAAATGTGTAGCTTAAGGGGTTACTGTGAGGGTTAAATGTATTAAATATGCAAAGGACTCAGAATAGTGTCTGGTTGTTAGCATTTATAAGTATTTATTATTATTATTATTATTATTATTACTGGAAAGCTTTCTGAATTGGAAAAAAATGTGGACATACCTGGAGGTGTGGGAGGAGGCAGGTCTTCTGCATCTGAATGCATAAAGAAAGGCAATAGGTCATTCTCCTTAGAAAATCCAATGTATGGAGGAGCTGGGGTAACAAGGATGTGGGTGGGGGGTAAGGGGGAGAGGACAGCAGCCTTTCTAGCATGGGACCCAGAGTTCCAGAACTCCCCATGGGTAGCTCCAGCCTACCTCTGGCAGGGCCCTTGGCCTCAGGGGAGGGGCACAGCAGCTGGGTCCCCAAGGCAGCCAGGGCCAGATTTCCCTTGGCCCCTCTTTTGCAGAATCTCCTGGACTACTAGTCAAAATGCAGACTCCTGTGCCCCTTTCTAAACCTGGAAAGTCATGATCTCTGTGTGGGGCATTGGTAATGCTGCAGGTGGTGTTTGTGAAATTTGGGACCTCCCTGTAGACCCCTGGGAGTGGTCTATGGTAGGAGAAGTGTCCAAGCCCAGGGTCTGCCTCTGAGTAGAAGCTCAAGGATTGTTTGAGGAAAGAATGAGCGGATGGATGGATGGATGAACGTTCCATCCAGGAGGCATAGTTTCAAAATGTCTTTGACTGCAACTTCAGAAATCATTTCTTGAGGGGTGAGGGTGGCTACCTGAGCAGATGATGCCAGCGTCCTCGTGGTGGTCGCAGTTGTGCTCAGACCAGCCCGAGTGGGCGCACTGGCCCAGGTAGCGCTCCACCCCGGAGCACTGCAGGTTGTCCAGAAGGATGTCTCCTGAACCTGGGCCAAAGTGTGCCTTCCCAAGGGCGGACATGGCCCGACCACACCTGAGCTGGCGACACACGACCTCAGCATCATTCAGGTCCCACAGGTCATCACACACGGTGCCCCAGGCCCCTTGGTGGAGGACCTCCACACGTCCTGAGCACCGGCCCGAGCCTCCCACCAGCCGCAGCTCTGGCCAGTTCCCTGCAGACAGAGAGATGTGCAGTGTGAGCCCCTGAGAGAGCTTGCCTGGGAGTCAGTCTTCAAGACTTGGAGGATGACGGGAGAGGCATCCACTCCTCTGGCCCTGGGGCTTGCTCTTCCTATCTCTTCCATGTTTCTAGTTGCAGGATTTGTTGCCTTCAGCCATTTTTATTTTAACAGTCTTCCATGTCAGGCACTGAAGATACAACTGTGAACCAAAACATATGGTTTCTGCCTTCCTGGGGTCTAGTGTCTCTATATTAGTCAAATATAGACACTGGTATACAATGTTATATTCTATCTATTGGTAAGTGCAGTGTAGGAAAGGACAGGATGCTATGAGGAGAATAATACAGAAGGGGCTGGGAAGTCTTCTCTAAAAAACTGAGGAGTCAGGGAAGAGTTGGGGAAAGGCATTTGAGTCAGAGGGAAGAGTATATGCAAAATGATCCTGAAATTCCATTTCACTCCTGCAAAAACCTCTAAAATATATGGACATTATAAAAAGAAAAGCACAAAGCCATCATCATATATTAAAAATAAAAAAAAATTCCAAATAAGACTTTCAAATGGCATCTCAATGGTGTAAAAATCTGTGCAGTTTAGACAGGGAGGGAATTTAGAGCTGGAAGAATAAATAGCTCAAGACAATATTAAGAACAGCTAGTAATGAACTGGCTCCACCTGCCTCCAACAAGAGAAGTAACCTACCTGGACTGTTAACAATGGATTCTTCAGCATCTGTAGATAAAGAGAATAAAAGTCTGCATTTTTTGTAAATCCTGATTTTGTTAACAGAATACAATGGTTTCTAACCATATCCACATAAATGTTTATTAATGTGAAATGGGAAAAAATCAGTCCCTTTAAATAACATGCTACTGGGAGAATCAGATTCATCAAGAGACACAAAATGAAGCTTTTCTCTGGTTGTTGGTCTGCTACTGCATTGTGAGAAAATGACCAGATAGTCATCAAATACCAAGAGTTCATTTGGGGTGATCTGACTTAAGTTATTGGTTTTGTAGCAGATGAGTTCCACTTTGGGGAGTCTTTGGGGCATGCCAGGTTTAGACAATAATCCTCCAGAACATCCGAAACTAGGGACTAACAGCCCATGAGGCTAACTGGGCTAGATGAGCAACACATAACAAGATGCCACAAAGCAGATAGATAGGCAAATCAATGTACCAACAAACAAGAAAACCTGTAAACACATACATACACAAAGCAATAAAAAACAGTGGTTTAAAATATGTGCCTCAAATTAAAAAAGTCACATATCAGTACTGATACAAACTGAGCTGGCTCTCCCATGGGCAACTCTGCAGCCATGAGTTATGGCCCCTGATTCTTTCAAGCCACATCAAGTGTTATGGCTGTTAATTTACCAAAAGGCATCTCATTATCAGAAAGGGTTGTTAATAGCAGAGGCAACTGATTATTTGCAAGCTAATTTTTCCCATGAGTAAATCCAAAGGTTTAAAACAAATTATCACTAGGCAATTAAAACACATCATCTTAATTCATTAATTTCCTTGGAGTTGTGATTGAGTGGGGAAAATGGTTGTAAGAATTTCCAGATATGTAGGCTCAGCTCTTGTCAGGTGCTATGCAAGTGCTTTACAAAAGACATTTCTAATCTTTACAAAATCCTGCAAAAAAGCAATTCATCTTCTAATTTTACAAACGAAGAAACTGAGTCTCCACAAATACAAATGTTGCCCAAATTCAGCCTGAGTGTTAGCCTGCTGCAGGAGTCATGCCCAGGTCTGCCTGCTTCTAAGGTCTGCCTTAGTTTTACTACCGCTGGCTGCCTCATTAAACAAAAGATCTTTATATACACTCCTTAAAAATCCCCATAATAAACCATGTTCCTTACAGATATCTATATCCAGTAAAGCATGTATAGCTTTGGTAATTCCTCCCACCAAACTTGAAGGTTGTTTCCTGGGAGGCCAGCAATTAAAATCTTGTATATTTAACCAAGTCAGAATAAATCAAGTGAAAATCAAATGCTAACTGTTTGAGGATCCTGCCTTTGCCCCTGGCTGATTCCACATGTTAGCCAGGTGGTCTTGAAGCATTCTGGGACTGGCAGTGACCATCCAAGAGGGGAGCCCTACCTGAGCAGATGACGCCAGCGTCCTCGTGGTGGCCGCAGTTGTGCTCAGACCAGCCCGAGTGGGCGCACTGGCCCAGGTAGCGCTCCACCCCGGAGCACTGCAGGTTGTCCAGAAGGATGTCTCCTAAACCTGGGCCAAAGTGTGCCTTCCCAAGGGCGGACATGGCCCGACCACACCTGAGCTGGCGGCACACGACCTCGGCTTCATTCAGGTCCCACAGGTCATCACACACGGTGCCCCAGGCCCCTTGGTGGAGGACCTCCACACGTCCTGAGCACCGGCCCGAGCCTCCCACCAGCCGCAGCTCCGGCCAGTCCCCTGCAGACAGAGATCTGGTGAGTGTCCTCTGAAAACATTTGCCAGGAGCTAGTCCTGCCTCTCCCAAAGACTATTTGGGATGGAGGACCTGGAAGGGAAGTCAGTGCTGGTCAGTTCCAGGGCTGGAACTCAGGTTTCCTCTCTGAGCATTCGAGCTTGCTGGAATCCAGTCAGTACCCAGCCACTTCAATTGGTCAGTTTATCTGGTCCTAGCTTGTATAGGTGAACACAGTGAGTATCTTTGGACTTCGGTGGACAAGGGTGCCTCCTCTCCAGCTTTTCCCTCTAAGCCCACCACAGAGGGTTCAGCCTCCCTCCAGGCCCTGCCAGCGCTGCCATCCCACTTGGCAGCTCTCCACCCTGCACCGGCAGCAGGACCCAGGCCAGGCTCTGGGTTCTCACCAACGATTGCACTTGGCCAAAGACTCCATCCATCATTTAACCTGTTATCTTTCTTTCCTTTAATGCTGAATGTGCATGGAATAATAATTGATATTGCCAAAATATCATTTAGTCTAAAAAGTCCATTAACTGAGTATGTATTTTGCCAGAGGCATGTGCCAAGTTGTTTTGGCTAAATGCAGAAAAAATTACAAATAGTTGGTACTATGATTTGGGATTTTATGAAGTGCTTTTATGTGTCTGTGTGTATATGTTCACCTTCACCCTTAAAACTCAGAAAGGTAAGCAGAAGAGTATCAGTATAGCAGTTTATTTATAAGTAAACTGAAGGTTGTGGAAGCAAAGCAACTCACTTCAAGTCCACAGTTGGTAAGCAGTAGATCTCAACTCTGGTCTCCTGATTCTCAAGTTCACTATTTCTTTTTCTCTGCTAGTCTATCTCACTGCCTCTGGAATGGTTCTGATATTGTATTCGCTTCAAATGAATCAATTAATGATGAATGACATGAAGCTAGCTACAATCAGGACTATCCCACTGGAAGGCATTTGTAAGCATCTCTGACTTTGATGACTCTGAAAGGCACAGAAAAATGAACTTTTGTTCACCCTGTAATGCCAAAGCCAAAGGGTCCCAATAGTTTTGAGAGGACAGAGTATGTCAAGTCAAGAGGCCCATTTGCAACTAGTCAAACTATTTGCATTTTGTCCAGATTCTGCCGATGAGATAGTTACAAATGCAGGCACTGAGGGGAAAGTATACTTGATAAATGAATGGAAGTGTTCCCAGAGCTTACCTGGTCTTGCTGTTACTGTCCTGGGTGTTGCTGTTGGGATGGCTGTGGATACAAGAAGACCCCCTTAAATAGAAAATGAAGACTTGGGCAAATCAAGATGGCGGCATTCTAAGATCAGTCACCATCAGATGCTGGAGATTCTGGCTGATTCATTCTCCCTCTAGTCTTGGTCATAAGTGACCTCCAAAACCAAACTCTCTTTTCACGTGGTCTTAACGATTCTCAGGTGTGTGGGATCCAACAGAAATAATATCCCCTTCGGCTGCCCAGTCACTGGAAATATGAGCAATTAAATGGTCCCATTCTGTGCTAAAATGCAAACATTCACAACCAGCATCCTTCTGGGGGCAAACAACCAGCTGCTTATCCTGTATACTTCTGCTTGTTAACTTTTCCTAAATGTAGAATATTCTGATTATGTGTCTCATTGTCTGTGATAAGAACAAGGAATTAGGAAATCAAATTGACTATGATCAATGGACAGTGGCCCAGTGGCTGATAGGGGCAACTTGGTGCCAGGGTGAATGGACATGATACTGGTATAAAAAATGTGCAGATAAATTCTCTCAGCTTTGGTAGATTCACACAGGAAATTGGGCAACATATAAGAGCGATCAAAATATGATAGTTAAAGCACCAGGAGCAGGGGCAGAAAAAGAGTGAAACATGAGATAGTAACAGAGGTTAAATGTCAACATTAAATGTGACTCACTGATGAGATGTGGGGTCTGTGAAACCGCCTCTGCAAACACAAAGAAACCATCATCAACAACTGTTTAGCACCAACAAGTGTGATTTCCCCCGACCCACTTTGTGCCACTAAGCCTCTCCTCTGTATTTTACAGCAAGTTTCCCAAACTTTCCCCATGTCAAACGTCATCCCAGAGCTTGTTAAAATTGCAGGCAACTGTTCTGAACAGTGTCTGGGACAAAGAGGATGCATCATTTACAGTTCTATGAGCTCTGCTTCTTTCTCCTTAGTGGTGAATAGTGCAGGGCCCTCCACAGGGACCTCAGGAAAGTTACTGAATGACTCAGGCCTTGGTTTCCTCATCAGTTAAAGGTGCGTGTGTGAGGATTAAATGAGATGATACCTGCAAAGGGCTTAAAACCCTGCCTGGTATATATTGGGCATTCAATAACCTTAGCTGCTATTTTGATTATTTTAATTATTGTAGTTACTTAACCTTGAGAACATTGTGCTTCAACAGAAGCCCTTGGCTAAGCTTCCCTCTTCCTTTCCACTGCACGTCTCATACATCCCATCTCCGTGCTTCTGCTCACACCGTTCTCTCACCCATGTGTCCTTTTGCTGTTTCTCAATTCTCTGTCCTCCCTGATTTGAAGTCAAGTCCAAGGCAGTTTCCTTTCTGATGTTTTCTTTAATGCTTGCAGGCTGCGTTGATCTCTCCCTTTCCTGATTGCTTCTGCTGAGTTTCACGTGTGCATTCATTTAGTACATTCTATTATGTTCTATTTGTTTATTTGTGTTAATTTAGTGTATTCTGTTGGTCCTGTAATTGCATCACAAGTACTTATCTTGGTTCTCCCTCTGGGGGGGGTCTGAACTCCACTTAGGCTGGAACTACACCTTCTTCCTCTGAAGGTCCTAACAACACCAATCCAGTACCAGTTTCAGACTTATCTTCAGATGGGCTAACGGTGATGGGATGTTTCCAAGAAACTAAAAAGCTCATTCTACAGCAATCAATTATTGAGCACAGTTGATGTGCTACAACTATGCTGAGTTTTACCTGCAGCATTTCATGTAACTCTGATAACCAACCTAGGATATCAGGGTCTCTTATTATCTCCATTTTACAGGAATGGAATTAAGGCACACAGATGTCAAGCTGCTTGCCCAAGGCCACAGAGCAAGTGGTAAATTTATAGCAGGTTCCCAGGCTGTGCTCTAGAGCTGCTCCTCTTAACCATTATTCTTACCTTTGGCTGCAGAATAATAATAGGCAATGAAGTTTTTTCCTATGTTGTTGAAGCTTCGGAAATATATGAGGGTCACTGAGCTGGAGGAGGAGGCATAGGTGAGGTAGGAGCCCGAGCAGGGCCTCCCCAGGGACTTGGCCAAGGATGGAGGGCCGTCCAAGATTTCAAAATATTCATTGGTGCAGTCGAGGCTGTGGAAGCAAATGCCCATGGATGTCCTTGATCCCCATATTGGACCCTTCATTTCTTTGCTAACAAGAGACTGGGGCAGCTTAAAAGCCTGTCAGTTCTTCAAGTGTTGGGATGGATTTCTGTCATTCTGCTTTTTCACTCTGAGAGCCATTGCCTTGAAGCAATGGATTTTACTGGAAGACAAGAGAGGAGGCTGAAGTGCTAGGTGGCCCCTGCTGAGGCCCTCGGAGCTGCCCAGGCCACAGGGCACTTTGCAGCCTGGGCCAAAGTGAGGACGCGGTGAATGAAGCCAACTTCACCCCGTGGTCGGTGCATGTGCAGAAGGGGGAAGAGGCTGCTGGGGGCCTGCAGGTAGGACATGGCTCCAGTCCAAGCAACTCATTTACAAGTTTTTAGCACCCAACCTGCCAAGAGGGAAGTGACAACGAAATCTGCCCAGCTTGCTTTGTGAGAGTCATCTGATTGTGTTGGGGTTGTTCTTCCTTGGGAAGTTTTATCCAGAAGCCACCAGTGCTAGAATCAGAAGATTATTTCCAGACCTCAGTCTAATGAGCTGTCCTTTCTAAATCATACAGTGATTAATCAAAATTCAAGAGTAATAAGTAATTTAAATTATTGCTGGTGGTTAATTTCTATAAAATATTCATCTGTGAATAACATCAAACCTTGAACATTTACAACATTGAAACCTAAATTTTCCTGATTCATTAGGTCTGGGAGCAACCTTGGAATCTGCACCTTTAACTCTCAAACCAGGACTCTCACAGAGACACATGTACATACACACACATGCACACACATGTGCACACATGCATGCATACATATGCACACACACATACACAGCTGTCCAAAGCATGTAGGTGAATTTTATTTTAATTAAAAAGGTATGCATCAATATTTTTTATACACTAGCAATGAACATGTGGAAGCCAAAATGAAAAATATGATATCATTTACAATCACTCCCTCTGCTAAAAAAAAAAGGAATACCTAAACATAAATCGAACAAAACATGTATAGGATTTGTATGCTGAAAATTAGAAAACGTTAACATAAAAAGTCATACCAAATGCTCCCAGGATGTGGAGAAATTGGATCTCTCAGACATTGCTGGTGGGAATATAAAATGGTCCCCCGACTCTGAATAATAGCTTGGCAGCTTATTTGAAAATTAAACATGCATTTATCATACAACCCAGGAATGGGAGTGATCAAACAGACACAGTTACATCCATGCAATGTAATACTAACCAGCAATAAAAAGGAACCACCTACCTGCAACAACTGGGTGGACTTGGCACCAGTGCCGAGGAAAAAAAGTCAATCTCAAAAGGTTACATAGGGAATGATTCTATTTATATGGAATATAACCATCTTAAAATGACAAAACTGTGGAGATGGAGAACAGATTCGTGATTGCTGGGGACAGGAATGGGGGATGCAAATATAAAGGGTAAATGGGTAGTTCCTCTGTGGTAATGGAACAGTTCTGAATTTTGATTGTGGTAGTGGTTATACAAATTTATACATGGGATAAAATTTCATAGAACTACACACATGCACACACATGCACAAATGCATGTTAAAATAATGAAAACTGAATAAAGTGTGTAGTCTAGCTGACGGCACTGTACCAAGGTCAGTATCCTAGCTTTGATCTTGTACTACAGTTCAGTAAGAGTTGACCACTGGGAGAAGCTGGAGAAAGGGTACACGGGACTCTGTGTGAGTCTATAGTTACTTCAAAAAAGAAGTAAAAAAATGCATGAAATACTCTTTTGCTTATGAGAACCAACCACAGGAATGAATGCTTGGAATTTTAAACTACACAATGTACTTAAGAACCATACTTAAGACTTACTTAAGATATGGAAATGCCAACAGTATATGGTCAGATGCATTTGCCTTGATTTCCCAGATGCAGGTTATGTTATCATGCATTTCATTTTGCGGGGGATTCCTAATCGCTCCAGAAGAATTAGTAATAATGCCGCCACACTGAGATTTCTCTAAATGCAGAAAGGAGATATTTTAGAATTTCAGTTTATTTCATTGTTCATTTTACTATTTTTAGAACTCACACCTCTTATTTCCTTTTCATTTTTTTCCCCCAAAAGTTTTATTGGTCACTGCTTCATGGGTGTCAGGAAATATCACAGGTATAAAACTACCTAAAAAGTCTTGCATTTGTACACCCATATTCATATTCAGCATTATTCACAATTGGTAAAATGTGAAAACAGTTTATCAGTAGACGAAAGGATAAACAAAATGTGGTGTACACATACAATGGAATACCAGTCTTAAAAAGGAATAAAGTTCTGTTTCATGCACACACAACTATATGGATGAACCCTGAAGACATAATATTGAGTGAAATGAGTTAGACAGAAAGGGACAGATATTGTATGACTCCACTTAAATGAAAGATCTAGAATGTGCCAACTCATAGACACAGAAAGTAGAGTATAGATTACCAGGAGCAGGGAGGGAGAGAGAATGGGGGGTTAATGCACAATGGCTGTAGGGTTTCTGGTTGGGGTGACGGGAAAGTTCTGGTAATGGATGATGGTGGAAGGTCACACTACATTGTGAAAGTGATTAATCCCATTGGAAGGTATGCTTGGTAATGGTTGGGATGGGAAAGTTTATGTTGTATGTGTTTCCACAAATAAAAATTAAAAAGAGAGCAACTAAAGAGACAATGACAATTAAATGGAATATATGATCCTGGACTGGATCTAACAGTGGAGGATAAAAAGTGCAAAAGGACATTATGGGGGACGTATGAAAAAGTTGGAATATAGACAGAAAACTTTATGTCAATATTAAAGTTATTGGACTTGATAACTGTACTAAAGTGGTTAAATAAGTGAATATCTTTGTGCTTAGGAAATGCACATGGTGGTATTAAGAGTTCAAGGATCATGACATACACAATCTACTCTCAAATGTTTAGATGACTGATAGATAAATAGATAGATCAACAGACAGTTGGACTGATAGGTGGATGAACAGGTGAATGGATAGAATGATACAGCAAATGTGGCAAAATGGCAGATCTGGGTATCCTGGAGGGAGGGAATGTTAGAGTACCCTGGATGAGTTTTGTATTATTCCTGCAACTGTTATGTAAGTTTGAAATTATTTCAAACTAAAAAAGTTTAAGGAAAAAAAGTCTTGCAAACTTAGAAAATTAGGGCACAAGTATTTAAATTTTGAAACATCTCTCATCTCTTCTGAGAATTCTACCACTGACATGAACTCACTGGAAAAAACTGTCATGTATTAACCGCTAGAAGCTTCCTCTCTTGTTACTCCCAGCAGCGGCTTCTGTGGCCTTGATTTTTGTTGGTCGCAGTAGTGATGGGTAAAGAACTGCTCCAGTTCCCCAATGAAGGCCAAGCCAGTGTGGCAGCTCCTCTCAGTGTGTATGAAGATGACACTGTCCCACCTACCATCAGTGGTGTGGTACTGGTAATAAAACTTTTATTACCATTAAAAGTTGTAATTTTAATGGTGGAAAGGAATAGCCCTGAATCATCCACATCCAACCCCCCAAATACTGTTAACGTTCTGCAGCCACTTGTCCATCCATCTGCCTATTCATTTGTTACTCTATCTGCTTGTCTCTCTATCTACCTGTCCAACATTCAGTTCCACTTTAAAGGTACTGCCTGTGGCAATGGAAACAGATGGCTTTTCTCCATCAGGTTATCTGGCTGCATAGGAACTGGACCACATCCTGAATCTGGTGGTCTTATTGGCTTGGGTCAAATAGCTGAGGCTCCTCTCTAGAAGGTCCAACCAGGCTTTCCAGGCATCAGTACTGTTTTAGCCCTTTATCTCCAAGGAAAGCTCTGGGAAAGTTCTTGAAGCCCAAGGCATAGGCAAGAGAGGAGAAGAAAAAGACAGACAGAAAAGAAAGGATGGAGAAGAGACGTTGACAGAGAAGGAGGAAGGGCAGAGAAGACAGAAGTTTTCTTGAGAGTCTTGAGAAATGCTCATTGAGACAAGCCCTCCCAAATGGTAGCCTTGGCTCTGCCCTTCACTCATAGTGCCCACGCTGGAAGACCAAGGAAGCCAGCATTGCTGATTCGCTGGCCTTTCCTCTTTGGCTAAGATGAAATGGAACTGAAATCTTAAATGCATTGGCCTTCATTATTGGGCCCTTCACTTTGAACATAGGTTCAAAGGAGTAAGGCAGGCAGGGCATTTTGGTTCAATTTCTTGAACAACACTTGAGGGCTGGAATTTGAGACTGATAACCAAAACCACCAAGGCTGTCTCACCTGCAGCAGCTTCTCCTGCCAAGGAAGCCGGTAGGAAACCTGTTAAACACACAAAGGACACGTGGAGCGTTGGCTGTCTCTGAGGCGCACACCCCAGTCTGTGCATGAGATCTCCATGGAACTTTGAACAAATACACCATTTGTGCCCCTCCCAGAGCTGCTGAAATGGTCTCTGGGAGTGAGGCCTGAGCTCAGAGGGGATTTTACCAGCAGGAGGGAAGAAGCACCCATCTAGATCCTTCCCAGACTTTGATGCATTATTCTTTTGTCATAAGTGCAAATGAGATGCCTTTTAATCAGGGGGTTTAAGAAACTGAAGACATGAAATTCTGGGTCAGCTTCTTGCAGTGGCCCAAGGGTGGGAAGTTGTAAGGCTGAGATGCAAGAACAGGGGAAAGCATTAATTCACAATTCACTGATTCCTTTCGTCTGGTGCTGTTCAGAGTTGAGTCAGGACCTAAAGAGGCAGTGGACCACCCCACCCCTCTCTCTCCACCTGCAACATCCCTTTTGCCAGCAATTCTCAGCTCAGCCCCTTCACTGGAGATTCTCTCCCTGGACCCATCCATTCCCACCTGCTAGAGGTGACAACCAGGAAAGGGAATGTGAATTAAGCCTTATCAGAACTTGTCAACTCAGCTTTATTTCGTGCCTCACTCTCTGACTGACAGCTGGCTGGGAGCAGTGCATCCAAGGACCTGGGAGTTTGATGAGGGGAGAGAGGATTCTGGGATGGAGAAGTCTGGATGTCAGGTTGGGAGTATATGGGAAAGTCACCAGCAGGAGAAGCTCTGCGGACCCAGGGCTCCACCAGGAGCAAGGGGGGAGAGGGAGAGAGAACTGGCTCAACCTGACATTGCCCAGTCTGGGCCCCCAGCCACCTACCCCTGCACAATTTCTTTGGCCTCAGTTTTTTGCCACCCTGCCTTTAACCACCTCTACCTAGATCTCATCGTCCTCCCCTGTGCAGCCCTCAGAACTGACAAACCTAAAGTGCTGCACAGAAGCCTGAAAACTCTACAGTCGTGTTCCTGCAGGTAAAATGCATGCTGGGGTAGGAGGAGAGAGAAAAAGCGAGCCTGGTTGACATTTTTAAGGCACTATCCAGCTCTCCTTTGGAGAGTCAGATCATTCCACATTCACATCCTCAGCCACTCTGCAGGCTCGGAAAATAAAGCCACAGTGTCCTCCGGAACTCCTTCCCCAGGGTTTTGCTAAACGGCACACAAAGCACAGCCCCCTACCTGGTAGTGGGACGGCAGAGAGTTCAGCACCTGCAGGCGTGAGAGAAGTAAACGTCCACCGTGAGCAAATAACGCGCAGGTTCACGTTCAACAGTTATTTATAAAAAACCATTTGCAAGGACTCTCATGGAAAGAGCCAAAGCCAGGCCGTGCCTGGGAGAGGAGCGGAGGTTTACCTGAACAGATCACGCTGGCGTCCTCACTGTGACCGCAGTTGTGCGAAAACCAGCCCACGTGGGAGCACTGCTCCAGGTGCTGCTCATCTCCCCTGCAGTGCACGTTGTCGAGGAGGATTTTCCCAGAACCTTCCCCAAAGTGGGCCTCGCCCAGGGCTGAGACGGCCCAGCCACACCCCAGCTGCTTGCAGACGATGTTTGCTTGCGGCAGGTCCCAGAGGTCGTCGCACACGGTCCCCCAGACGCCCTTGTAGAGAAGTTCCACGCGGCCTGCACAGCTCCCGTGGCCTCCGACCAGCCGCATGGGGGCCCAGCCTCCTGAGAGAAAGGGGCCAGGAGATGACGTCTGCTCCCACCAGCCAGCCACCCAGCCTGCCCTCGGCCCTTTGTCTGGAATATCATTTACCCAACATGGGTTTCCGTCCTTATTTTCTGACTCTGCTACTCACACCCGTGACCTGGCCATAGGGTTTCCCATTCCACTTCCCAGATGTGTCTGCAGTGTGGTGTGGCCAAGCCTCAGCAGAGGTGTGCAGGCAGCATGCACTGGGTGCACGGAACAGCAAGTTCCATGGTCTGAGGATGCAGGGGGAGTACAGCTGGGCCTCTCGCTGATGTCGCAGACCACATTCCTGGACATTGTAGCTTACTGTGGACAAGACTTGTCTCCCTGCTAAATTGCAAACTCTCTGAAAATTGGGACTATGTCCAGGTCACCTATGCATCCACAGTAGACCTGGTTCCATGCTCAGCTCACAGAAAGCATTCAAAATAAAAAAGTGTGAAGCAAATGAAGGAAACAAAGATGTGGAGTGTGAATTTAGGCAGTCGAAACTCAGAGGACTAACGATGGCATCTTCGGGTCTTGCCATTGCCCAAGGCCATGGCCAGCAGCCAGCAGCAACTCTCAGTCTTCCCTGATTCCCCAGGCCGCCAGCTAGACTGAGGGAATCAGCAAGTCCACTGTTTTGCTCCTGACTCATCTGGCCTCAGACTGAACCTAATTCATGAAAACCTGAGACCCAACTCGAGGCTGAATATCCTGAAATATTACTCATTCTTGATACCAGCAAAAAACCGTCTTAGCTGACCTCACTCTTCACTACCTCTGTGTGCTTCTTGGCCAGCCCTGTGTTTTCATTTGCAGAGGACATTAGTGTCTCCTGCCCCACAGCCCATCTGGAGTCTATGTGATTTCTCCCTCTGCCTGGGTGTGATCCCATCAGCTTCTCACCCATCAGGTCCTGGCTTGGACACTCTTTCTTCCTGGTCTGGGTGGAGACCTACCCAAGGTATCTCGCACTGGGCTGCAATTCCCCCAGTGGACTCAGCCTCTATGAGGGTCTGCTTTGTTCATTGCTATATATATCCCCAGTAAGATAAATTCATTCATTCATTTACTGTTGAATGAATGAAGTTGTTCAGAAAACAATACAAAAAGTTAGTAGGTCATGTAAACACACAGCCCTACCTGGAGGTGGAGAAGAAGGTGGGTGTTCAGCCACTGATATTGCCGAAGATGTGGGAAGTAGGTTCTCATGGGCTAAAGAGAGGTATAAAGGAAGGACTGTCATCAGAAAATAGTCAGAACATTTGGAGAAGTTACACAGTTGCTTCAACAGGGCTTCTGTCTCTTTCCAGGATTCAGCAGGAATCGTGATGACCCTGCCTTCTCAGAGCCCCAAGATCTCCAGATATGGCAGATCACAGCATTGCTGCCTGTTGACAGACCAGCACGTACCAAGTGGTAGCAAAAGCAAAGCTCGTGGGCAATTGACGTGTTCTATGGAAAGTCATCAGTTGGCCACCACACCTCTCATCGGCCACATATGCCACTGTCATGACTTCACTTAAGCAAACATGGAAGGTCACATAGCACATCTATGGGGGGAGGCAGCCATCAAGGGTAAAACGGCTACAGAAGTGCTTTCATTTTTATTCCCTTCCTACTCCTTCCTGCACAGTGAGGGAGACAGAAACATGTTGCTAGTCCCGTTTGACAGGTGAGAAAACGGGACTAAGGTGGGCAACTTGCTCCAGGCAGATCCAAGAGTAGACCAACAGGCCAGGTGCTGGGCTGGCCGTCCTGCCTCCCTGTCCTGGCATCGGCATCGCCAGGCCCTGGCACCTGGCCTGAGAAGGAACACGTAGCAGTTCAAATGCACGTCCTTTGTCCTACCTTCTGGTTGGTCAGCAGATGATTCGGTACCTGTCAAGGTGAACAGAGAGAATTTGTGTAAACCATGGACTCATCATGAGCCCTCTCTCTAGCTGGTTCTGTGGTGTCCTTGTGACCCAGTGGGCTGAACCAAGGCTCCGTGGAGAGGTAACGCTCTGGGCAGCAGCTCACAGCAGCCTCCCCGAGCCTGCAAAGTTGCTACACACCAGCTCGTAGGTGCCGCGGGAGAGCACTTCAGAGCGGTGGGACCCCCTTCCTGACCCTTCAGCCAGCCTGGCTGCCATTTGGTTGCTTAGCAAATGCTCCTTATGGGGGAGCATCTTCTCCTTGGTGCATCAGATTGCTTCAGGGAACTCCCAAATCCCCAGGAACCACTTCCTCTCGGGACTCAAGATGCTGGCCGGCGTCTGCAGTGGCCGCTCTCCTCTCACCAGAATCGCAAGGGGCCGTTCCCTAAATGGCACTTGCAGGAGTGAATCTTTGGACAGGACTGGGAAGCAGAACTTTCTTAGATATTCCAGAACCTTCTCACAGTGCATGCCTCTGAGGACCAACACCGAGATCGTTTGTGTCCTGCTGGGCAAGGATGTACACGTGGGGTGATTGTATGGAGGGGAGCAGAGGTGCCCATAGGAAAGGAAGGTGGATACCTGGGAAGGGACTGCCCGGAGGTTGAGGGTACAGGATGCCAGGTCCTACCTGCTGACAGGTGTGCTGTCTGTGGAGCTGCAGGCCTGGCTATGGGCATGAAGGGATTCTCCCCAGCTGCATGAAGGTCAAGGTTAATGAGTGAGCCCCCATTAGGGGCTGCCTTGCCCTGCACATTCTCCTTTCCTGCACCCCATGTCCCCACCTGCAATGCTGTGGGCAAAGCAAGGTCATGGTCTCTGGCTTTGATCCATCGCTAACTACCCCTGAGACCCGAGGGTGGGGGTGGGAGCACACCTTGGGTGGCACACAAGACAACTCTTTATTCCTATCATTTTAAGTTGGTACTTTTATTATTTTTTTAGTTCAAAAGTGATACCTTTCCTTACAGAACAACCAGAAAAAAACAGATAAACAGAAAGAAAGAAATGATTCCCCAAAAGTCCACTGCTAGAGATAATCTTGGTATCCACTGTGGTGTGAAGCCTGCCTTGCTTTTCTAGGCTTTTGTTCATTTAAACAAGGAAGGACTGATAGACAGACAGAACATGAATTGTTGGTGCTGGGCCCTTAGGAATGACCTAACTTAAATATGGTACACATACAGTGACTTCGCAGAGACCTTCCATATTGATCCCATGTAAGAAACTAAAAATTGTCCAAGTGGCCTATGTGGATTTAGAAAAATATGTAGTTTATCTTACCTACTGGGGGAGTTTCTGGAGAATCTGTGCCTAGTGGGGTTTTGGATATGGTTACAGCATGTAGGGAGAAAAGACAGAAAAAAAGGTGTTACTGTCTCATGGGGTGTCTCAAAGACTTCTAGACAGTAGTCTGGGTGATGACCATGCCTGGTCTCTCAGTCTGAATGAGCACAGAGGGGCTCTATCACTACTTAACACCTCTGAACCCCACATAGGATGGGGAGCAACCCAGGCTCTGGGACAGGGAGGGTTCCGATGGTCTGAAAGCACCCGGCCATCAGAAAGAGCAGCACATTGGGGTCTGCAGAACCTGTAATCCTATGTCAACCCATGATAGTTGTGAATGCAGGACTAATGTGCCTGAAAGGACACAGGTGGGACATCCCAGGAAAAGAGCAGCCCCTCACCTGTGCAGATGACGCCGGCGTCCTCCAGGTGCCCACAGTTGTGTCTGTCCTGGGCCCCGTGCTTGCACTGCCCCAGGTGGCTCTCGCTGCCCACACACTGCACATCATCCAGCAGGATCCTCCCAGAGCCAGCCCCAAAGTGAGCCCCTCCAGGGGCGGCCACGGCCTGGCCACACTGCAGCTGGTGGCACACGACGGTGGCTTCGGCCAGGTCCCAGAGGTCATCACACACGGTCCCCCACGTGCCCTGGGCAAGAACCTCCACGCGGCCTGAGCACTTCCCTGTGCCGTTCAGCAGCCTCACGGCCATCCAGGCCCCTGGGGAGGCACAGAGAGGAGAGAGAGGGGCAAACAGTCCTTCTCACGTCTTCTTGGTACTGTTATATTGGGCTCATTTACTGCTGATCTCGCAATACTTGTGTCTTCCATATGACGTGACTATTTCACAGTAATGATAATATTAGTAATAATAATCTGAATCGTATAAGGCTTGTACTAATGTTTTGTAAGCAATGCCTGTTCCCAGGAGCCATTCTAAGTCCTTTGCAAGCTTGGTCATCACAACGATGCTCTGAGCTCACTTTTATTAGTGTCTCCATTTTGCAGAAGAGGAAACTGAGACCCAGAGAGGTCAAGTTAACTTCCTCAGGCTCAAGGAGGCATGTGAGATGCAACCCAGGAGTCTGGTTTGATATGCAATTCCACATTGCAAGGCCAATGAGCTTTGTTGCTCTTTGCTCCTTGAAGTCACTTCTCTCTCTCACACCCTCAGGCTAGACCATGTTTCTCTGTTTTAGGGAAGTGTGCAGAGCAGAGAGCCGGTGCAGCCCGGAGGACACAAGCCTGAGGCCAATGAAGATATTAGGGTTTGAGGGAGACAAGTGCTAACCTCATGTGCTCCTAAAAGAACACTTCCTCTAGGTTGGGCAGATCGAGATGGTACTTGGCTCTTGGAACACCAGGGCTGGACCTCCTACTCCCTGGAGGAGGCTGGAGGAGGTGGAAGACCTAGAGAGGGGCTCCCAGAGCTTCTGGAGGTAACGCTCTGGCGTTATTACAGAACTCTGATCCCCTCAGCCTTGCCCCTGTGGACTGCTGACCAGAGCATCCTTGTGAAACTCAGAAACCCAGAAGTCATCTTGGCGTGGGAGGAAGCCCCATATGTGCTGGAGCTTACAGAGGGCTTTTTCTAACACTAATGACTTGTCTGTTGTTTGTGGCTGGCCCAGTGATGCTTCTAACTCCAGAAAATTCTCTTAATGCTTCTTATGTGTAAGGATCTACAAGGTAGAATCTATGCCTCAAGGGTTTATGATCAGTGATAGGATGGAGAAATCTTACACATTTACACCATCAGAGGAAATGAGGAGGAATGCTTCCATAGGACCAAATTAGAGTCCCAGAGGTGACAGAGACCTCACTTACTTTGGGAGACCATTTCATAAAGGGCTGGATTTGAAATAAGGAAGCAGTTTTCTAAGGTGGGCCAGGCAGAGGGAAGGGGAGGGCAAGATCACGTAAGAGAAAAACTGTTGGCACATCAACCAAAATGTGAGTTGAGTATGTGCATTTATTTTCTCTCCTTCTCAAAATGACCCTACAGGAATAAAAATATTATAATCCACAAGAATAAAGAGAATAGGAGGAGAAATAAGAGCAGATGGAGAACTTCAACACACTCTTTATAGAACTTAGAGAGCACATGGAGGTTTGGTAATGGGTTAGCAGAGCGCTAAACTTGGCCGGATGGCTGAGGCCGGTGGGGGTGAATACAGACAAGAAGTGAGCAGACGACCCCAGAGAAGCCTCAGGAGAGGTGTGCTTGCAGAAACAGATGCTAACAAACACAGGAGTGAGGTGCTGGGCAAAAATGGGGACCACAGCAGATCATATTTGCTAAAGATGTCTACAAAATTGTCAAAGAATCCACAAGCTCTTCGCGAAATCTGCCAGTCCTGTGACAGAAGGTGGAGACTCTGTTTCCTGTCTTTGAACATGGGAAGGACTTTGTGACTGTTTCAAGCAATAGAATATGGTGCAAGTGACCTTAAAGACTCCTGAGTCTAGGTCATGAAAGTGCCATGTACTTTCTGCTTTGCTCCCTGGGGATGCTTCTGCTAGGAACCCAGCCTCCATGGTGGCAGGAAGCCCAGGTGCCATGCAGATGGCAAACTTAGAGAACCACTTCTTGATTTAAATTTCTCAAGGTCAGATTTTCTCTTTCTGGAGCCAAAAACAGTATTTGCTTACGATGAGAGTGATGATGATGATGATGATTATAAAGCTAGCATTTATATAGCACATACCGCATGCTAAGCACTAGGTAATTGACACTTTTAATTCATTTAATCCTCCAACAGCTTTATGAGTATATATTATATATATAATGGCATATATACTAGTGCATATATATATAAATAGTGGGATATATAAAAATAATAGCAAACCCTTATTATTACTATTATTATCCCTATTTTTATAGGTAAGAAAATTAAGGCACAAAGCATTTGATAAACAGGACCAAAATACTGCTCTGGAAAACTGGTATTTGAACTTTAAAATTTATTTGGGAGAAAAAAACAAACAAACACCCAGAGAAGGCTTTAAGAAGGAGAGGTTTAACCTTCTGAATTTATAGAACTGAGGCTGTGAGTAGAGATTGGGGCAAGAAATGCTGCATTACAATATAAACTTTGGTGCATTACATAATTTTTGATGTCTGTGTGTAGAACATCTTGATGAAAGGAAGGAAGGAGGTAGAGACAGAGAAAGAAAGGAGGAAGGGAAGGAAGCAGGAAAGAAAGGAGGAAGGAGGGAATGCCAGAAGGTAGGAAAAAGAAAAGAAGAAGGAAAGAGCCCTGTTACACCACAATATTAATGGATGAGAATCTAGGGCTAATTTAAGAAATTAATTAGTCAGGAAGAGATTAAATAAGTCAAGAAGATAAATGTTTTTCTCCTAAATTTCATTAGAATTATTCATAGTAGCACATGTAGGAAACCAATATCTTAGAGTTCATCCTTTCCCAAACGTGCATTGTGCCAAATACCAATCTTAAGAGATGCTTCATGAAAACAGAAAATATTCTCTGGCCAGATCATTTGGGAAATGATGGATTCTTGACCCTTGTTGGAAATTCACAAGTTCTTTCACAGAGTAAAATCTTTTAGATATCCTGTAGTAAAGCTACTGTAACATCTAAACCTTGTCCCACAAGTTGAAGTCAATTTCCTGAAAAATCAAATCGCAACTTTACCAAATTGGGATACCAAACAGCACATTTTGGGAAACCATGGCATATCCTTAATAATATTACAACTGAAACAGATGAGTGATGTCAGACTGCTGTGTGTGTTATTTACGGATAACAGAGTGGCCATGTGGCCAGTGTAGGCCATCTAGGCTTCTGGAAGCTTCCACAATGGCATTTATTTTAAAAGTGTGCACACACATGCAGGTACAAACACGGTTAGGCTTGGATAGAAAAATCAAGTTACTTATATGGAACCAGTCTTAAGGCAGCAAAGATGCACACGGTCTTCTCTCGGTAGAACAGACATACTGTCAGCTCGACCAGAGTGAAGGAGGAAACTGATTTGGGATTGCATCTGGTGTAGAGTCCTAGGCAATGGAAAGGACTGATTTTGCCTCATTGTTATAGCAGAAAATATAAATGTAACAGTTTTGCCTATTAGGAATTTTATATTAAAGTCTGTAGAGAAAGCAACAGCCCCACAGCTGACTCCACCCTTCCTGGTTATGGTCTCCGTACAGGTGGACCTTAACAATCAGGCTTGCCAGAATGTTCTCCTCCCAGTACCCCAAAGGTAGCTTTGACAGTGCGCTCTGCCCACCCATCAGGCAGCTGGCTCAGAAGAGTCACCCACGGTGGGGTCAGACCTGTGTACACTCAAGTCTTTGTTGCACCACGTTCTAGTCGGTGCTACTAAGAAAATTATCTTTTCCATGTCTCATTTTATGAAACAGTCCATGTGTATGTGAAGAGAGAGGAGAAAACCTACACTTTCCTTGTAGGTTTCTGAGGGCATTAAATGAATTGTCAGTTATTGAAAGCCTCTGATCCCTGCTTAACACTTTTGGTTGTTCATAATTGTTAGCTCCTTTCCCAGGGACTCACCTGTGGGGGGTGCAGGTATGGATTCCTGGGCCCCAGGCTCTGTTGGAACTATGGTTGCAGATAATTCATCACCTGTTGAAAAGGCAAACAGAGGCTTCCTCAATAATTAGGACACATGTTTGAAAACAGACACAGCCTGGAGGTCCCACTGAAATTTGCCCTGTCAATTCCTGCCTCTGCCCCTTAGGAGGCAAGGATTTACCCCAGGGACAAGGTCAGCCTGAGTGTGGCTTCAGGTCCGGAAGATGCCAGCCCAGTGACTGGTGACTGGCTCAGGGATCCCTTTCCCCATTCCCCCAGAAGAGGCACCAGCTGACCTGCTGGGGTGGACACTGGGGGATGCACAACTGACCGCGTGGTGGGCACAGTTGCCGACAAAGCTTGACCCGTGAATATGAAACAGAGGCCTGTTTGCTGCTGGATACTCCTCCACATGCATGGGACAGGTAAATGTCAGACAAGGAGCCCAAGGAAGATGGCTGGCCCCTCACCAGCCTGTCAGAGTTTTGTTCAGCTCCTCCCACCTCCTTCTCTGCCCCTTGCCCAACACAGTGGGGCAGGGGGTACTGGAACTTGATGGCATCTCCTTGGTTCGTACACCCAGCTCTTTGGTGGCCACAAAAATATTGTGGCTTTTCTCTTCTTTTTCTTTTAGGATCAATCAAAGTGTGTTTGATTATGGGGAATTGGTTGTCAGTTCTAAGGCTGAACTTTTTGGTTTCCATTTGGGCTCTGAGTATCCTAAATTACGTGATGTTTCCCAAGGCTTTAAGGCATATATTATCTCATAAATTAACAATCAGATATTTTATTGTATACCTTAAAAATAGGTCTCAAAATATATCTGTCCTTGTGCCATTATCATGCTGTTTTGATTAATGTGGCTTTGTTATAGAAGTGGGATGTATTGAGTCCCCCAATTTAATTCTTCTTTTTCAAGATGGGTTTGGCAGGGCCTTCTACCCTTCCATACAAATCTGATGTTTGACTTTTCATTTCTGCAAAGAACGTTGTTGTGATTTTGATTGGGATTATGTGGAACCTGTAAATCACTTTCGGTAGAATTTACACTTAATAATATTTTGTCTTCCAATCCATGAATATGGAATGCCCTTCCATTTATTTAGGTCTTCTTTGATTTCTTTTAGCAATCTTTAGTAGTTATCTGTCTATGGATCCCTTATATCATTGGTTAGATGTTTTCCTAGATATTTGAGTCTTTCAGTTTCTATTGTAAATGGAATTTTTTTTCTCAATTTCTTCTTCCAATTATTCATTGCATATATATAGAAACTCTACTGGTACTGGGTTATCGATAAGACACAGTACTGGGTACCCAAGGGTTCATATCATATTGTTGACATTTGTCAGCGAGTTTGATACTTTTCATAACAAAATACACTTTTCTTTTTATATCTGTGTAAATAGAAACAATTGGATGGCCACTTGTCATTTTGATCGTTTAACAAAAATGTGTGGTTAGACTGTCTAGAAGTGATTAAATCACCAAACTAGTTCCTTTAAGTGGGGTGGAATAGAAAAAGATACAATCAACTATCTGATTTTTTTTTCAGTTGGTCACATAGTACAATGTGGAGTCAATCTTAATAGGTCAAGAATGTATGTATAAAAATGTTTTCTGTGCAGTAAGATCAAATCAGGGTGAATTAGGGGGAATGTAAACAGAGACAAACAACTCCCAATAGAGACAGCTAAGCATTCCTCCTCTTCAGACTTTTTATAGGTGACAGCAGGAATTTTTTAAGCCTAGGTGATGGAACGAAACACCTGGATCCCCTGTGCTCCAGGCCCCTCTGTATGATCTCATGACCTGGAGTGGCCGTTAACTCTTCTGCCCCTGTAGTGACTCAGCTACGGAAGGCCAGTGAGCTGAACAAATTCAGGGACCACCTTTCACATATAACATGATGTGACAGCTTCATGAGGATGCCAATTGCCAGGCAAACCTTGAGGATGGTGACCCTAAGTTGTGCAATAGAGAGGCTCTTCTACCTTGGCTTAGACTGGCACTTTCTAGGGAGGAAAAGCTACAAAGCAAATGAAGCAAGCAGGGATTGGACCCACCTGATGGTGTGTCTGATGGCGTGGCATCTCCAGGCTCTGAGGTTGGAGAGGGGCCTAATGGTCAAAGGAAATCAACATGTTACGGTCAAAAGTGCCATTCACAATATATTACTCAATGACTCTGAGAATGCGGGTTGAATGTTTCTGAAAAGACACAAAGGCAATGACATCCAGGAGAAGTGACAGCTCTTCACCAGTGCAGATAACACCAGAGTCTCATCAATTATTTGGAGCTCATGAATGATTTGGTAATGGTATTTTCTAGCAACAATTCTTGGCAGAAAAAAAAAGGATTGAGAATTTTTAATGGAATCCATTTGTAACAATAAGTATTCATTTCTTAAAGCTCTCCATCTGCTTATTCTTACCTCTAGAACTGTCATGGGCATGTCCCTTTGACTGTGATGTGGAGTGGTTTTCCAGCTCTGGAGTTGCTCTACCACAGCTTAATGAAATGGGTTTTAGATGGAAAACCTTACCCAAAGCAAGTGAACCAAACAGAGCTTGAACGCACCTGGGAGCATGTCTATGTGGGAAACAGCTTCAGGCTCTGTGGTTGGAATGGGGTCTGGTGAATCTTCAGCACCTTAGGGTTGAAAGAGAGCCGTATGCCAATGTCTGTGAGTTTAGTTATCATGTATTACCGAATGGCTTCTGTTAGTGCTGGATGAATGTGATGGTCTGGAATTCCTGGGAAGTAAGTGGGCCCCTCACCTGCACAGATGACGCTGGCATCCTCCAGGTGCCCACAGTTGTGCCCTTCCCGGGCCCTGTGCTTGCACTGCCCCAGGTGGCTCTCGCTGCCCACACACTGCACATCATCCAGCAGGATCTTCCCAGAGCCAGACCCAAAGTGAGCCCCTCCAGGGGTGGCCACAGCCCGGCCACACTGCAGCTGGCGGCACACGACGGTGGCCTCGGCCAGGTCCCAGAGGTCGCCACACACAGTCCCCCATGTGCCCTGGGCGAGAACCTCCACGCGGCCTGAGCACCTCCCTGTGCCGTTCAGCAGCCTCACGGCCATCCAGGCCCCTGGGGAGGCACAGAGAGGAAAGAGTGGGGGGGTGGCCCCTCCAGGGTCTCGGCATGTCCTTCATCCTCCTACATCTCTAGATGGTTGTATCCCCATCTTACAAACATGTAAGCGCAGTCTGCATACACCTACACATTACGAAGAGTCGGAAGGGTCTTCAATCTCAAATGATAATAGCACTTTGCTATAAACCCCTTCCAGAAGATGAAACCGTCTTGAAGAAATTTCTGGAATTTATAAAAGGTTCTCCTACAAAGTCCATTTTATCTATATGCTAGTCCTCTGTCATGGAACCAAAGGATAGAAATGAGATGCCATTATATTTAACAAAATAGTAAACTAGACTATCCATTGGCAGACCAGAGCTAAACAGACTTTTTTCATTCAGAACTACATTAGCCTTAGAGCAGTTGGGTCCCTTCAGCCCCATAAATCTTCATGATTTTACCACGTAAAGGAGACTGAGGACAGGAACGAATGAACACTTGTTGTTTGGAGTAAAGTGACAGAGCCTCAAAGAGCCCCCAACTTAACATGTCTCTCTCTTAATCTTTAACACAACCCCAGGTGGTTAGTGGTGGGTTCCCCATTTTACAAATGATGAAATGGAGACTCAGAAAGTTTAAGTGAATTGTCCTAAATCCCACTGCTTGTAAATGGTGCTTTCTCCCACTTGAGCTCTTCCTGTGGTTTCCCTCTAGCTTAGAGCCTCTACTTGGAGAAACGCCCCTCTCCATGCTATCCACCAGTCCTTAACTTCTCGGGAACTGCCCCCAGTACCTGCTGGTGGAGGAGTCACAGCCTCCAGAGATGTGGTCTGTGAAGGTTCTGAGAAGAAGTCGTCTATAAGGAATAAGGAAGTCAGTTTGCAGACAGTCAGTAGGGTTAAAGAATAAAGTAAACACACTGCAGAAAGGATTCATCCTAAGACTCAACACTCTCCTGAAATTTTTGTTTTATTTTGTTTTATCTAAGTAAGTCATGATCATCATCATCAAACGAGAGTGTTTAAATTTTCTTCATCCATTATAAGTTAATGATAAGCTCATCCTTGAATCCTTTGCTCAGTAGAAATAAATCTTTTTAAAATAGAAAACAAACTCAAGGACATCACACTTAAGGAAACAGAAATAAAATAAAAGCAGTCTCTATAAATTAATAATGCTGCATGTCATCCAATCATTAAAGCAATTTACCAAATGCAAAGAAGGTAAGGCAGAGTGGCTGCACTTAAAAGGTTTATTACTCAGTCAGAAGCTAGGACATGTAATATGAGGTGGATCGGGGCAGGTGTCAGCAGAAAAGGTTCAAACGCAGAGGCTGTGTCTCCTGGAGACCAGGGAAAGCTTCCTGAAGAAATGTAAACTTAAAGCCTCAGTAGGACTTCAACAGGTGGAGGAGGAGGGAGGAGAGCTCCTCTAGGACTTCGATTTAGAGGCTCGGGGAGATGAGATAATATATTTTTATTTGGTCTGAATACCTTGAGTTCCCACGGTAGCATATTCAGTAATCCCCAATACCAGGATTTTAGCATTTTCCTCACTCACATTATACATAAAACTTCCTAAGAGATGGGACTTGAAGGCAAGGGGATTTGGGTCAAGTGTACTTCAGAAGCATAGCATCCTGTAACTCCTAGTGGGGATTTCATAGGGCCAATTGTATGTTAAAGCTCCGAGACATTCCTTAGTAAGGAAACCTGTTTAATTTGCTTAACCCAGGGTTTCCTAAACTCACAGGACCACAAAACCTTCATCTTAACATCCTGTCAAACTAGTGGTTCTGGAAATTCATTCTCAGAAACATCTCTATTTAGCTACCTCAAGGATCTTGGTGGAGACTGGGGACACCTAACCATGTTTGTTATTAAATTTCCATGTTTGCTCTTATTTCTAAAAATATGAGTAAAACTTGAGTAAATATGTAGGTTATAAAGTTTCAAAGTAAACTCAAAACAGATGCATTTTCATGTACCTATTTGTGTTTGCACTTCCACAGGGGTAGTGGGTGCGGCTGTTATTTCAGCAGCTACAATCAAAAGAAAACCTCAGTTAGTGGTGAACAGTCACTTCAAATATATAAAACTAAAGCCGAGGAAAGGGAAAGCTATCTAGCACTCCAAATCAGCGTAGTATTTCTTTGCAAAAAATACAATGTAAAAAACCAGTTCTAAAGGGGTTAGTGAGTTTCCAGCCTTAAGACAGGATTATTCTAACCTGAGATTTAATTTTTATCCCACTACTTATTCCAGATGAACTTAATTTCCTAATCTGTAAAAGTAGGAATCAGATCTGATGATGGATAGAAAAGAGATTTATAAACCAATAAGAAATGATAAACTCAAAAATTTATCATAATATCCCAAATTCAATAAATCATTATTTTACAGAAAAAAGAAATCATCACTCACTAGCATTAAAAATTGGTTATTGAAATTTAAAAAAATTTAAATGCCTTTTACAATGGCATAAAAATTTGAAATTCTTAGGGATAAGTCTAATAAAATATGCACAAAATTTGTGTGCAGAAAACTGCAGAATATTCATGAGATAAATTAAAGAACTAAGTAAATGAGAGATGTGTCAGTGGATCAGAAAG
Source organism: Bradypus variegatus (assembly GCA_004027775.1). Taxonomy (NCBI): domain Eukaryota; kingdom Metazoa; phylum Chordata; class Mammalia; order Pilosa; family Bradypodidae; genus Bradypus; species Bradypus variegatus. Next base: position 24,151 of record PVKY010000365.1, on the reverse strand, counting down.
CTCAACATTGTTATGATATCAATTTTCATCAAATTTATCTAAAGACTCAACATAATCTCAATTAAAAACCCCAGCCTGTGTTTTTGTAGATATTGATGAGCCGATTCAAAAATTTATTTGATAGGCAAAGACCCTAGATTAGCCAAAACTTACTCTAAAGCTACAGTAATCAAGATGGTGTGATATTAGCATGAAGCTACTAATATAAATCAACAGAACAGAAAAGGGAGTTCAAGAAGAGACACATATGTATATGGTTATTTAATTTTTAACAAAGGTGCCAAGGCATTTTAATGGAGATAGGAGGTTCTTTTCAAAAAGTGGTGTTGTAACAATTAGATATCTACAGGATAAAAGAAGACCCTTGACTCATAATTTAAGCCATACACAAAATTAAACTAAAATAGACTATAGAATTAAATATAAAACCTTAACCTATGAAGCTTCTTGAAGAAAATAGGAGAAAAATCTGTGAAACCTTTGGTTAAGCAAAGATTGCTTAGTTGAAACACAAAAGCACAAACCATTAAAAATCTTGGCAAATTGGACTTCATTAAAATTAAAGGCTTTTGCTCTTCAAAAAACACTTAAGAAAATGAAAAGATAAACTACAGACTGGGAGAAAACATACACAAAGCATATATTTGATAAAGTACTTGCCTCTAGGTTATATGAAGAACTGTCTTACAACTACTCAATAATTAGACAACAACCCAGTTAAAAAAAAAAAGGATGAAAAATTTGAATTGATATTTCACCAAAGAAGAGATGCAAATAAGCACACAAAAATAGTGTTCAACATCATTAGTCATTAGGGAAATGCAAATTAAAGCCACCAAGAGCTACGTTTTGTATGGTGACATTATATGGCATTCTGGGTAGGCAGCAGAGGGGCTGTGAAGGATCAAGAACATGAGATGAGGCTCAAGACCGAGATCTGGGTTATCTGTTCCATCTGCCGTGGTGGGTTACATTAAAGACCAGAAAAACCTTCTGGGCTTCAAGTGATAATGGACCATTCAAACAAGCCTGGTAAACTGCTAAAGGCTTGATTCCATACAGTCATTTTCTTTCCATTTCTATCACATGCAGGGTAGATATTAGCTAGATAGAACGAGAAGTAAGAATGGGACATATAAACAGCCGAAATCATTCTTACCTGCAGGGAAGGGGCCTGCTGTTGGAGGACCTGTAGGTGTGGAGAGAGGAAATGGTCACCCATCACAGGAGGCAGCAGGGCCCGCTTCTCTCTTCTGTCATGACCCACTCTGTCCATGAGCCATTTGAAGCACACCACTCTAGTGTCCTCCTCGGGCCCACAGTTGTGGGAGAACCAACTGTCGTGGGCACACAGGGTCAGATGGCTCTCCTCACCACTGCACCGCACATTGTCCAGGAGAATCTTTCCGGAACCTGTGCCAAAGCGGGCGCCGTGTAGGGCAGACACGGCCTCGCCATACCCAAGCTGCCTGCACACGACATGAGCCTCCCCCAGACCCCAGCAGTCATCACACTCCGACCCCCAGATTCCCTGGTGGGACACTTCCACCCGCTCAGAGCATCTGCCTGTGCCAGTGGCCAGCCCCAGGGCAGGGCAGCCTTCTGCGGGCTCGGAAACAGAGGCAAGCATTTGAAACTGACCCACTGAAGGCACCCTGTTTGCCTAGCTTACAAATCAAGGCAAATCCTTGAATGGTCCCACAGGTATAAAAACATTCCCAGGAAAAGAATGATGAATAATTACACCACAAGTGTGATGTGTTCTTCATTAATTGCTAAGTAAAGCAGGTTCGAATATAGAAAATAAATTTCCCAGGCCTTGGTGCCTCAGAACTTGTCACCAGGAGGGTAGAAATGAAAATTTAGGAAAAAAGTATTTCTGCCACTGGAGAAATGGATAAATTAGATTGTTTATTTAAAAAATGGAATTCTCTATGGTAGTTGAAGCAGTGAATTACACATTTATGTGTGTATATATAGATACACACACACACATGCACATACATAGATACATATATCAACATGGGTGAATCTCAAAAATGTAACAGTGAGTAAAGAAAAAAAATTACCAAATGATATACTAAATTATATTCATATAATTTGTGCAAAAGAAAAACACAAAAGAACACTTATATAAAGATCATATAATTCATATATGTAAAAAATACCCAAAAAAAGAATGGTAAATACAGACACAAAATGCAAGACAGCGTTTGTCTCTGAGGAGAAAGGAGAGAAAAGAGACTGAGATTGGGGGATATTGGAGAAGTCAAATCGAATTATAATGTTTTATATCTGGATAAGACGGACGAGCCAAAAAGACAAAATGTAAGCCTGGCCATGTCTAGATGAGGAAAACAGGGTTATTTGCTCTGTTGCTCTGTATTTTCTGAACTTGAGAAAATGTTTCTCTGGAAAGGCAGGGAAGTGAGGATGGCCAGATGCTCAGCCACCTGCAGCCCTGGAGACCTGTGATTGTTCTTCCAATTACATTGTGCTTTCCTGAGCATCTCCAAGGCCTCCAACTGTGAAGCTGCCCCCAGGCTCCTTCCACGGCTGTGACAAGTCCCTTGTGATTAAGAGAGCAGTGGCTGCTTACCTGGCGGTCTGAGCACGGGCATATTGGCTCTGCGCCTAGCTGATGCGGAGTCAGCCACAGGTAGAACTAAAACAGCACGGAGATGGCGATTAGTACTGAATTTCTTTTCCTGGGACAGGCACCAGGAGTCACCAGAAAAGCGCCAGCCAGTTGCTGGAGAAGGGCCACCAACTATGCTGCACCTTAACTAAAACACCTGGACCGGCCACCAACACCTGGACCGGCCACCAACACCTGGACCGGCCACCACGTGCTCACAAGGAGTCACCAGGTTACAGTCAGGTTCAGGTTGCTGAGAGAAAGCTCCTAACGGTGATTGTGCTGCCCAAAGAGGCTGTTCCTCCTTTTCACCCTACGTCAACTCAGAGTTCTGCGTAAAGGCACTCAACAGTAGGGAAATAAGTCATTGAAGAATTGGGAAAAAGTTTTAAGTCATTGTATTCATAAGGATGCTTATTGTACGGATGACCCCATGGAAGACATTCTACAACCCAGCCACACAGTCTGCCTGCCTGGGCCTCTCGTCTCAGGGGTGAGGCTGTGAGTCTGTAAGATTCATGATGCAACCTTTGCTCTTACCTGCTAAGATAGTCGGTAACTTTTCATTTTCTTCTGAAGCTGAAAGGTAAAGATGTCTGTTACAAGGAGCTGGCTTTGCATGTGAAAGGCTAGCACTTCTCTCCAAGAGGGAATAGAATCTAGCAGGATTGTTCTTAGCCCAGATGTAAGCTGCCCCAAGAGGGGTCAAACAGCCTGCCCACACCTGCTTGGCGTGCACGTCCCTTTACTGGGTGCCTGTGATGTGCCATGCATGGTTAGGAGCTAGGGAAACAATGGTGAGCAGGACAAGTAAAACCCTTGCCCACGTGGAACCTAGACTCTAGTGCCGAAGATGACAACGAATACCATACACTGTCCCCAGATCCTTTGGTAGTGAATTTCCATCTGTCCTGAACTTCCACTTGTCCTTCCCAGAGGCTTAAAAATGCCAAAAGCTGTATATACAATGTATAGCACCCATTTTTGATGTTTTGACTCAGCTAATTTACCTACCTGATGAAATGGTTGGGTGGGTGACATCTTTTAGAATGGGGGGACTTGTGACAGCTGTTGGTAAAACAATAGAAGGAAAATGACTTTTTATATTTAATATTGAATGGAAGAAGAAGAGCCCTTTCATCTCTTTCCCATTCCAGGGAGAGGCATTTCATTACCCTTATACAAGTTCATTCAAAATAGTGAATTTTAAAAAGAACCAACAACTTGGAAAACATGATGCTAAGTGAAACAAGCCAGACACAAAAGGCCACATGTTGTATGATTCCATTTATATTAAATATCCAGAAAAGATAAATGCACAGAGACAGAAAGTAAATAGGTGGTGTCCCGTGTTCAGGAGGAGCGGGAAATGGGAAGAGATTGCTTAATGGGTATGGGGTTTTCTCCTGGCATGAAGGAAATGCCTTGGAATGGTGAGACGTAAGTTGCAGTTGCACAATGATTCGTTTTGTTACATGAATTTCACCTCCATTAAAAAAAGTTGAAAAAAAAAAAAAGAACCAATAGATGCCTATTTGGTTCTTTATCAGTCCCTGGTTATGAGGGGACAATCTTGCTGCATTCTCACTTCTTGATTCTAGGCCTCTGCCTCTGATGGGTTTAGATTAGGAGCAATGGGGCACAAGGCTTGGCAGTCAGATGTCATCCCGGACGCCTCCTGAATGCAGAGTGGCCTCGTGCCCCTTGACTCCTGCCCATGCTCCTCTCAGACGGAGCCTCGGTGGGCTAGAAATGCCAGGGGATCCTAACCTGGGCCGAGTGTCATGATTTTGTCTTGGTGTAAGAAATGCTGTGAGTCCAGTGACAGCCATGCAGACACGTGTCTTCTCTGATCACATCGTGGAGTAGACAGTGGCTCTAGGTGACAGAGGAGTTGATGTAGCATCAGTTGCAAGGGGGAAAAATGGATGTGGCTATCAGCAGTGAGCAGAAATTTGTACCCTCCCTTCTTGGCGCAACAGTCATGGAGCAGAATTCCCTCCTTTTCAATCAGTGTTATTCCACAGGATGCAGTTCCAGGAGTAGAAGAAGCTCACACTTACTGAGCATGGATGGGGTACGCTGTAGCAGACAGACCCTCTTCTAAGGGCTTTATACACATCCACTGATCTCAGCCTCACAATGACTCCTCGAAATAACTGCAGTTATTCCCTTTTCAGCTAAGGAAACTGAAGCAAAAGGAGGGAAAGAAACACGGCAGAGCTACACAGCTGGGCAGTAGTGGAACAAGGATCCAAGCCCAGGAGTCCTTCCCTGGGATCTGCTCCCAGCACTGCACCACCAGCTAAATGGAATATGCTACTCTGGCTTTAAAAATACTCTTATATAGTAATTTAGACATGAGAACTAAGAATTTTAAAGTGTTTGTCCTCTCTTTTGTTAATATTTGGAAGTGGACACAAATGTTCAAATTAGGAACAGTCACGTAGAATTCATTTATTCAAGCATTTACTCATTTAACAAGTGCTGAATGCCATCAGGCAGCAGGCATTGTTCTAAGGACTGTGTGTGTGTGCACCTGTGTGTGCACCTGTGCGTGTGTGTCTGTGAAGGTGGACAATGTCAAAGATGAGAGCAAAATGGGTTCTTCCCCAAGAAGCTGAGTGTCATTGGGAAAACCAGGAGGTTCACAATCAACTATGTTCTTGAAAGAAGAGCTAAAAGTGAGGGCAGATAAAGAGCTACAATCTAGAAGAGGCAAATACTACTAGCAGCTTGAACTGGGGTGGGGAGGATTGGACAAGGCATGCCGGGGGCTGATGCTGGGGTCCTGGAGGGGCACCCCATAGACAACGGACACGTGGGTTTTGGAGACATGAGTGTGAGACCCAGTTCGGGTGTGGCCCGTCCTTTCACTCTTAGCTCCCCTCATCTCAAATGGAGCCTGTACTGTCTGGATAGGCAACGTGCCCAGTCAATCAGTTCAGCAGTTAAGAGGTTTAGAACTGTTCAGAGGTTCAGCTCTTGGGCTCTGAAGTCAGATTGCTTGTGTTATCATTCCATTGACCTTGGTGACAATATTTAACCTATCTGAGCATTGGTTTCCTTATTCAGAAATGGGGATTATAGAAGTCCCCTCACCCAGCTGTTGTGAGGATAAGATAAAAAACTCCACATAAGGCAGTTGACATGGTGACTGACACGGCAGAGAGCAGTGCTGTCCAGCAGAAACCAAGTGCAAGCCATATATGGAATGTTAAATTATCTAGTAGCCACATTTTGAAAAGCAAAGTGAGACAGGTGAAATTAATTTTAATAGCATACCTTATTTAACCCAGTATATCCCAAATATTATCATTTCAACATGTAATCAACATATTTAAAAAAACGTTAATGAGCAACTTTATATCCTTTTATAGCACGTCTCCATTCAGGCTAGGCACATTTTGAGTATTCAGTGGCCACATGTGCAGAGGGCCTACTGGGTAAAAGGAAGGGCTTCCTGAAGATGAGCTGTCATCATCATCACTACCAGTAGATGAAGTATGTGATGGTGTGCTTGAAAGGTCAGCAGTTACAGGTGAGGGATGAGTGGAGGCAACACCAACTGCCATGAAGACAAGATGAAAATGGCGTGTAATGGTGACCACAGCTCCCATGACCAGGAAGGGGTCTGCCCTCCTCTGGGGACCCACGGGTACAGGAAAATAATTGAATTGTTCCGTGATGGACACTTCGCAGACATTAGGCCAGATGCTCTAGTTTATTTTCATAAATTCAAAAGATAAGAAGTGACCCTTTTATTCATCTTTCCCTGATACACATGCCAATCTCTTTTCCTTTTACTCTTTGCATCTGTGAAAGTATGTGAAATGAGAAGTGTTGCGTTATCATGTAGCTCAACAATAAGATTATGGCTAATCAAACATATAATGCAGCCAGGCAGTGTCAAATACAGACCATCAGGGTCTTCCTCTCAAATTATTCAATCTCAAGTGGACAGTTAGAGGTGTCTAGTGGTGGTGAGAGAACCACTGCCTATCATGGGTCTAATTTAACTTGGTGACGGTCGTAGGGGGAAGATGTCCTACCTGATGGTGTTGAATGCACAGCGGCTACAGAAGAGGGGTGAGTTGAGATGGCAACAGGTAGAACTGCAATAAAGAAACATCCATTAACAGTATGTGACTGCTCACAATGGCGGGACAGAGGCCTTGCAGAGGCTCCCTTGGTTTTAGAAGATGTAGTTTTGCCTCAACGCATAAGTGATGAAAATGCCAAATCACCTCACCCACTCATCCTCTGTCCTGCTAGCGTCAGCCACCCCAGTCCTGCTTCTTCCAGACTCCATGTCCAAGTGCAGGTCTTTGGTGTCTTGGGACTAGAGTTCTGTGGCTTTGCTCTAAATCTTCTCCCTAAGAGTTGGCTTGATAGTCGGGACTGTTGGGATCCCCTGATACTTGCATTTCCTTGCTTTACTTCTTTTATTCCTAAGCCTGTTTTATTACTGGCCTTTCTCTGTGTCTCAGGGGTTACCACAGCATACAGCTTCTCCACCGGCTCCACAGGTTCCCATGTTCTCGCCTGCTCTGCAGAGCTGACTCCACGCCACATCTGGCCATGGGAACTACTTACAGTGCCCATAAGGAACCTGGGCAGAAGACATTGGAGGAGGTAGATGGTGATTGCCCGACTTTTTCTATCAATTTGTATAGATGCCACCCCGCTACTCTACCCCCTTTCTTCTCTCCTACTTGCCATTTGGGTAACTGTGTTTTAGGGTACCATGTCCTGAGTGTGGCATCCATTTCTGTGCCACTGGGCAGGAGCAATTACAGAAATGCATTTAATGAGTAAGTGTTGTTGACAGAATAATCAACTCCTCAAACCTCAAAGATGTCCAGTTGCCATGTTCCTGTTGGACATGCCCATTAGATATTTTCAGTCCCTTAGAAACTGTGAATATGTTAGGTTACATGGTAAAGATGAATTAAAGTTTAGATGGAATTAAAGTTGCTGATCAGCTGACCTTAAAATATGGAGAGGATCCTGGGTTATCTGGGTAGATTTTATCCAGTGTAATCACAAGGATCCTTAAAAGTGGAAGGAGGATGCAGAATTGGAATCAGACTCAGAGAGGGACATGGGATCTGATGACTTGGAAGACGGAGGAAGGGGGCCATGAGCCAAGCAAATCAGGTGGCCTCTGGAAGCTGACAAATGTGAGGAAACAGACTCCAGGATGAACGTAGCCCTGCCAACAACTTATTCTTGGCTCAGTTTGAACTTCAGAACTTCAGAACTGCAAGATTTGTGTTGTTTCAGTTGCAAAGTGTATGGTTCGTTTTGGCAGCAACAGGAAACTCATACAATAAGTAAACGTTCTATGTGATCCAATCATGTTTCCCCCAAAGATAATTTGAAGCATGTAATTTATAAAAGTGGAGCTTGGATTCTCTCAGAGAAGCCAAATCTTAAAGGGAGTTCTAAAACCTTTATGTTCAAAATGGTTTCCAGAACTTTTTTTTTTTTTCAAAACAATAGCATTGTTATCGCTCTCTCTTTTTTTTTTTTCTGAAGTTAGTGAATTTATTAGGGTGACCCTTGGAAAATCAGCTCCACAGAAACTCAGTTTTAAGTGGCAGGAAATGATGAGTCACTCAGTAAAATAACTGATCAGTGTTCCTTTCGTGTACTTCTCTCCTGTATTTGGACAGGTAATCAGAAATGTCCCAGGGGAAAACAGTACAAAAACGTTCTCTTACCTGATGATACAGTTGCTGAATTTCCATCACCTAGTGGTACACATAAATTGAAATATTTTTTATTCAATTAAATTGAAGGACTTCTATTTCAGCTACTTATTGGTTTTCAACAAATCTGTAATGTGTAGATCTAAAATGTAAAATATAGTGAATTGATGAGCTATAGTCTGATGGCATGCTAGGCTCTCAGAAGTATTTGCTACTTTAATTGCTTTGAAGATACTCTAGAGATAAGAGCTTTAACACATGATATTGGCTCTTCAGAATGGCCACAACACTGAGAGCAAGTCAGTTACCATGGGAATATGGGGCCACCCAGCCATCTGGAGCCTTGCTTCCCCTGCTGGGACCAAACCAGGGGTGAGTATAGCCAAGTCTGCATATGTGCTGCCTTCTCGGCTCCTACAACTCCTTCAGGGCTCGGAGACTTCATTCATTTCCTCCAGGATCTTCAGTGGACATTTCTGTTAATCTGTTGTATATCCCCTACTACTGCACTTGCAAACATTTCAAATGACTTACAGTAAAATACATATATCTCAATAGAAAGACCAAGAAAGAGAGAAACGTAAGATTAATGATTATATGGAGGGAAGGGAAAGAAACAGAAAACAAAAAACTGAACCACCAGCAATACCCTTGGCTAGTTACTACAATGGACTTTTGATTTAAGCTCTGAACTTCCTGAAATGTGTGGTAAGATGGAAATCATGGTGCTTAATTGAATTCTCATTGTCTGATAAGTGGTATCTTCCTAAAGGAAGTCAGCACCTTTGTTTGAGGACTGCTGAACATTATACTGACTAATGGATTATCTTCAACAGCAGTTTTGTAGGAGAAGCAAAATGCTACACATATGCATATTTTTAACATCAGGTCTCCATAAAAGTCAAGCAAGGTCATGGTAGTTATCACAAGATCTAACAGACCAGCAGCTTCCTCTATTAGTAGCTGCAGGGCCTTGGGTGAGTTGACTAACTTTATGTGCCCCAGTTTCTTTAACAACAAAATGGGGCTTGCAGAAGTCTCCCCCTCATAAGGTAGTTGTGAAAATGAAATGCAAACAAAGGGTTTAGAATTCATTCATTCATTAGAGCAGGGGTCAGGAAGCTAAGGTCTGTCATTCAAACCCAGCTCAAGGCCTGCTTTTGTAAATAAAGTTTTATTGGAATACAGCCATGCTCCTCAGTTTACAAATGGCTGCTTTCACGCTGCCTCAGCAGCATTGAGTTAATTGGAACAGAGGCCACATGAAGTCTAAAGTATTCCCATTTGGCTTTTTTACAGAAAGGCTTGCCAACCTGTAAACCAGAGAATTAAATAACCAAATGCATGCAGGTAAAGTATTTAGAAGAGTGCATGGCACAATGTACACAATCAATGAAAGTTGGCTCTTGTTATCATTCCATGTCTATGATTTCATTTAACCCAATTGGAACTCTGTGAAATGGTGTTTTAATTGCCTTTTTAAAAAGAATGCCGGTGACTATCCCAAGTGGTAGAGATGGAACCTCAACTCAGAGCTTCTACCACCAACCCATCTTTTCCTCGTCCAAAGCTCCACCTTAGCTAGTACTCAGGCCTGTTGTGAGTGTATTCCCATCGTTTTTATCTGTTGCAGGACTCACTAGTTTACTAATACACCAGAAGTTTGATAGTTTGTGCACAAAATATGCTATAAATTCTCCCCTCCAAATCTGGCTTAGCAATTCCACTAAAAAATGTTTGATCTCAAACCAAGAGGAAATTATAATGACTAACACTCAGATTCAACATGAAAATACCTCCTACCTTGGGGCATCGGCAATGATTCTTCGGCATTCTCTGTAGGGAGAGGAGTTGAGAACTCAGTGATGGGTACAATGTAAAACAGCAAGAGGCCGTTAATTCAGATTTCTCAGTTAGCTACACCGAGTTCCATGGAGAGAAAAGAACATGCACTGAGCAGTTGTGTAAGCTGTGCAAATAATTTACCAAGATTTTTCCTTTAGCGTGTTGGTAGGTAGGAATCATGCTTTTAATAGCAAGTGCATTGGAAAAATGAAAATATCACATTAGGGAATAACTAATATTTAAAGTAAAAATAAAGTTAATTTTTGTGGAAGGAAGAAAAGGGCCCAACAACATTTTCTACTTAATAGTATCCTAATGGCCCGTGCAGAAATGACTAACAATGACTGTCAAAATATGGCAGTATTCCTCTCCACTTATTCTGTTTCTTCCTTTATCATCTACCTATTACCTGCCCAGGTAGCTCAGAGAATGAAAAATTTCAGGTAGATAAAACAAAAGTATGAACTTACCTAAGTCAGGCTTTAAATACTCAGACTCTGTTAACATGTGAGAAAAAGGAAGATCTTTAAAAAAAAGGATCGCTGTTTCTAAAGAAGCTTCATTTAAAAATGAATTATAAAATGAAAGAAAGTGGCTTCTAGAAATCAAAAATTTACCCTCCAAGCCTTAATTCAGATGGCATTAAGGAACCATCAAATACTTAAATGTTTCTTAACACAGTGCAGCTAATACACATGTTCAATCCAGTTGTGTCTGTGCCGGGTTCACCATTTAAACTCTGCAATACGTCCAAATAGGGGACAAACACTTATTACAGACATGAAGTGGTATTGGGATTCTCAACCCCAAACCCAACTAAATCAAATCAAATAAAACCAAATCAAAAGGGGGGAAAAGAAACAAAAAAGAAATAAATAAAAGCAAACCAACATTCACAAACCAATATTTGACATGTTTGGATTGACTTAAATAGCTAATTAATTTTGTTAGACTCATGTAGATACAATCTTTTTAGTTTAATACTATTGGAAATTTTAGCAAGTGACCAAGTTCACTGCTCTAGATCCACTAAATGAGGTACTTTATTTTCCACTGTGACACAAGTATGCTAAATATTGGTCACATGTAGTGGAAATTCATCCGTATGTTTAGACCAGTGGTTGTCAAGTGGGGGCAATTTTGCTCCCCCTCCCCCATGAGGCATTTGGCAATGTTGGAAGACATTTCTGGCTTTCACAAGTCGGGGTGTGGACTATGCTACTGGCACCTAGTGGGTAGAGGTCAGGGAAGCTGTTAAACATCCTACAATGTGCAGGACACCCCTGCCCTGCCACCAAAGAATCATCTGGCCCAAAATATCAGTGGTAGTGGGGTTGAGAAACCCTGGTCTAGACTGATCATAGAAACCATAAGAATTACTATTTGATCAAAAGTTATGATTAGCAAACATGGCCTGAACACACCATCAACAACAAAGCCCAGTACTCTTCAGACTTGTACTTCTTTACCTGCATTAGACTGTGTGGTAGCTTGGAGCTAAGAGTTGCAGAAAAACATGTTCTTTTAATCCATTTCTGGATTAAGTTTTACAATGGTGTGGACCCATTGTGAATAAGATCTCTTCAAGATGTGACTTCAGTTCAGGTATGCTCCAAACGAATCAGAATGGGTCTTATTCCTACTGAAGGCCTTACTGGGAAGGCCACAAAGAAAGAAAGCCAGAGGGAGCGGCCGGAAGCTGGAAAACAACAGAACTGACAAACCAGGAGTGGCTGCCATGTACACTGCCACTTGACAGAAAAGCCAAGGACCAATGATCTCCCGCAGCAGCCCCAGAACACCACAATCTTCTGGGAGAAAGCATCACCTTGATGACAACTTGATTTTACACTTCTCCTAGCCTCAAAACCCTGAGCCAATAAATTCCTGTTGTTTAAGCCAATTCATTGCATGGCATTTGCTACAGCAGCCAGGAAACTAAAACAATTGTAAACTTTCAATGGAAAAGAACTTTATCCCTTAGTTCACCACTTTATCCTGAAGCCAGAAGCCAGAATGCATTCAGTGGGTGATTCATGTTACCACTGACTAATGTTATCTTTTTCACCCATTGTTTTGAAATCTAGTCAAAACTAGTTCTCCCACTAATTTTATCTGTATAAAATCCATTTCAGTATCTTGTGGTCAATGAATTCCTGAGCTCAGGGTGAAGCTCTCAGATTACTAGTGTCAGTTACTTTGGGCCCACACAGTGGTCACTACTGGTTTGTGACACATTGGTGCAGACACTGCTAATGGGATTAGTGGAGACGCAAACCAGATAAGGAGATGAGCTCCCTTGGGAGAAGACATGGGCATTACCTGAGCAGACAACACCAGCATCTTCTCCAGGACCACAGTTATGGAGAAACCAGCCTGCATGAGGGCACTGTCCCAGAAAACGCTCTCTTCCAGTACAGTCCAGATCATCTAGCAGAAACTTGCCTGAGCCTTCGCCAAACTGGGCCTCAACAGGGGCTGCCAGGGCACGCCCACAGCTCAGCTGCCGGCACACCACATCAGCTTCGTTCATGTCCCAGTGGTCATCACAAACCCTGCCCCACTGGCTGTGGTAGAAAACTTCCACACGTCCAGAACATCTGCCTGCCCCATTCACTAGTTGCAATTGTGGCCAGTCTGCCAAAGATACAAAATTATTGCATATTACATATCCTACATCAGCCCATTTGTTTAACCATTCAGCAGCTATTTCTTGAGCACATACTGGGTCACAGTTAGCTACCATGGTCCTGGGGTTAACAGAACATACCTGGCCGCCGGTCAGCATTTACAGTCTAGTTTGAGGAAACTGGAGGAGGCAGTCACATAAGTCCGAAATGAAATGTATATTTACAACTGTGGTAAGTGCTGAGAAGCAGAGAGGAAAGATTACCTGATGTTTTGAGAGTGCCTAATGGGGGGTGGGTCAAGGATGTTCTCTAAGGAATGGACCCAAGGTTTGAGAGAAGACTAGGAAGGAGTTAAGAAGACAAAGAGGAATGAGGAAGAGGGGAGAGCTTTCCTTAGTGCACTGGGGCAAAGCAGAGATTTAGGAGTGAGGTGAGTGCATAGGGACTCTCTAAAGAAGTCGTTTTGTTTGGTGGTATTGGCCTGGTTGTGGATCCATCCATCACTCAGAAGTGTATGACCCATCAAGCCACATCAAACTAGGACAGAAAGCCTTGACTTACCACCAGGAAATGGTGTTGGGATCTCAGCATCTATGAGCAGAAATAAATGAGGTGTCATTGCTGAGCAAAAGAGTCCACTCAAGTTTATTGGGGGAGGGCGAGCATGTATGCAGAATGGCCTCATGGGGTTGTGCTCGAGTCACGCTTTGGGTGTTGGCAAGTGAGAAATCGATCGTGTATTCGAGCAGCTCAGAGTCACTCGCAGATTGTCCTTTTAAGGTGAACTGTTTGCGTGGATACACCTTCTGCCAGAAAAGCAGAAATGCAAAAGGGTCTATTGCTATGAGTTGCATTCCTATGGCACTTATAAAGAGACCTCTGGGGTGAAGCATGAGGTGGGGGAGAGAAAGATTCAGGTTAAAAAGAAAAAGCTTGCTTTTCTCCCTTAATCTCTGACACAATAACTTTCCAAACTCAAACAGAAGCATTGTTTGGGTGTTTGAAGTTAAGATTTTCTTTAGTTCCCTTTTATTTCAGTTGCATCTTTGAATGGTAGTATAATAAACCATATTCATATCTTCAGTCTATATTTTTCTAAAATACATTTGGCCAGCAGTAAGAGAGTTTGGGGAGAAAATTTTTCTGTGTAGCTAAAGGAAAGAGGCTTGGAGTTTATTCATTTTATTTCCTTTCTTTTGTTTAGTCCTTTTGATCAAATTCAGTTTGCCTTCTTCCCCTCCACCATTCCCTGCAATAGATTTACATTGGTAAACACCACCAGAATTGGGTCATTTCTAGATGTTCTGTTAAAAACATACTGAAGTGAGATTCTTACCCAAAGCTTCTGAAGTTTCATATGCATTTTCTATGAGAAAGAAAAGAGAGTTGAATATAACTTGAGTCTATTTGAGATGACAAGAAATCTGGAATTCCCTGAACTTTCTTGAAGGGCCTCTATTGCCCCACTGCTATGACCCCAGTGGAAAAGTTCAGCCTGGAATTATTCTTAGGAATGGTTGTTCCAAAACGTGTAAGACTTAGCTATTGGAAGGAAAACCCTTTTGACTGTTTTCAATATTTGTTGAAATACAAATCTCTTAGGCTATACTCCATGCCCAGGAATAGGTTAGCACTTTCAGTTAGGGTTGGTTGCCAAGTTTCTCAACCTGTGGCACAAAGGTGTATCTTCCTAAAGGACCAATTTTATCTGATGTTAAGTATTTAAAACATTTTTTAATACCAAAATAAATGTGGTTTTATGATAACGTAGAAGTAAAAATCCTTGTGACTTTTTAAGAGTCTTTCTTTAGGTCAGGCAACCTTGGGCTGTGCTGTTGAGGTATTTGTTAAAGAAACACTGAAAGTAATTAGTCCATCAGCATTTGTCCTGAATATGTTCAACTCAAATTGAACTAAACTTGAGCATGGCCTGAAGCCACGCTTACTCAGGCAGCAAATCTTCATTTCCTCACTACTCAACACATGTTCACTGATGTCTCTCAAAATTGCCAGGAGGACAAGCACTTAAGGAAGTGGGACAAGGGAAGTGTGAGTTTTGATGATGTAGGATGGTGTACCCTTAGGGTTCTGTTTAAATGAAGTAGGACAGCTCAGCCTGGGAGTTCCCTGCATTTGGGGAACGTGTGGGGCTTGGAGTGTGAGCGTACTGGGGGCACCTGAAGTAAGTGAGAAAGGTAAGGGTACTAGCAAAGCTTCAACGACAACTCTGAGCATTTCAAACTTTGTCCTGGTTCAGGGCATATTTTCAGGGTGTAAGCATATTTGGGGGAGAGGACACAGCACTGGATATAGAGTATGGAGGGCTGAATATTTGCTGTGTGACTTTAGTTGGTGCCTTTAACCTCTCTGAACCTCAGTTTCTTTATTTGCAAAATGGATATTAAAAAACAAGTATGCCCTGAGTTGTTGTAAAGATGGAATGGGATAATTGGTGGAAAGTGCTTTGCAAATTAGAAGTGCCACAAGGCAGATGGGATTTAGATTGAAGTAGTCTGTTTAGGCAAAACCATTCAGAGATCCACTACACTTGGTCTTGAAATACATGGCATGCTAAGATTTTAATAAAGATTCAGTAACTCTTCCAAACTATGACAGGACAAACAGTAAATTTTAATCATAGGGGGGACAAACATGAAATTATTGTGGGGGAGAGAAAAACTGGATGAGGCTAACATTTGGAGAAGGAGCGATAGACAACTTTGTTTTCATTGTTAAATCAATTATCTATCAATTAATTATTTACCAATTCATAAATAATTATTAAAATCAACAAATCCCACTACAAGTGCTCAATTCTAAAGCATGGTTTCCACACCTCAGCACCACTGACGTTTTGGGCTGGAAAATTCTGTGTTGTAGGGGGTTCTCCTGTGCAATGGGATGTTTCGCAGCAGCCCTGCCCTCTACCTCTAAATACCAGTAGTCCCCTCCCCTCAGTTGTGACAATCATAAATGTCTCCAGATAGTCCCAAATGTCCTTTTGGGAACAAAATTCCCCTGATTGATTCCTCCCAAGTAGGATTTGTATGTCTAATAGTTTGCTAGCCGGATGTTCTCAGCCTCTCTCCCTCCCAGGGTGCCTGGCCAGGGGATGCTCTGTCTAAGATGGTGGCAGAGACCTCCTGCCGCCAGCCTGGGGCTGCCTGGAGCACCCGGATGAGGGAAAGGTGAACTTCTGTCCAGGCCTGCCCTTGCTGTGGAAAGCATCCAGCATGGCCGGACTGTATGGAGCGTCCTAGGAGGCCATGGGGCCAGAGTGGGTGGGGCAGGGGGAGGGGAGGGGAGGGGAGAGGTCCTGAGGATGACGGTTTAATGGACCAGAGCTCTCAAGGTGACTCCCCTCCAACCTGCTCTCCAGAACAGAGCCTCCTGCAGGGGAAAGTCCCAAGGCTGGTCTTGGCTGTCATCGAGAGACTTCCTCCCAAAGCAGAAAATCACGAATGGCCTGCTTTGGAGGCTACAGAATGGCAGGTTAATGGATTCAAATAATAAAGGTGCTTCATTCTCACAGCAGTACAGTGAGGGAGAGGGGAAGACATCACCATCATCATCATCTTCTTCATCTTCATCATCTTCGTCACCACCATTACTATTCCCATTTTGTTAGATGAATGCTAAATGCTGTTCAAAAAGCCACATTACAGGAAGGGGAGAGGGATGTGGGGAGAGGGAGTTGTGGAAGACTGGCAGACACCTTCCAGAACCTTCCACGAGCTGGCCCGTCAAGCCAGCTTCACAGCGGCGAACTGTGCAGTTGCATAGGGCATGCTCTCAAGAGGGTCCCTGCTCCAGAGGCCCCACATTTGGTTCAATGCTCTGCTGTTGCTGTCTTGAAAGCCCTAATAGTTTTTAAACAAGGGGCCCCGGCTTTTCCTTTTGCATTTAGACCTGCAGTCTATGTTGCAGGACTAATATTTTCCTACTCAAATTCCAGAATTCTTTCCATTATGCCTGCCTTTGGCCTGAGAGGTTTGAGGCTAGATTTAGGGCATTTCACTGCCTCATAAATATGGCAGAGAAAGTTCCAATATGAACTGCCTTTCTTAAGGAAGAACAATATTGTACCCAAGCAGATAGGGGCTTTCTTACCCATCAAATGACACCTAAGGCATTGCCTCATGTTGGGGAGAAAGAAGGAGTCTTAGGGAATAATTTGAAGAAAAAAGTACATGAGCAATCAACTCTCAGGAAAGGTAGAAATAAATTTACCTGAGCAGATGACACCAGCATCTTCCCAGTGCCCACAATTGTGGGTGAACCAGCCAGCATGGGAGCACTGGCCCAGAAAGTCCTCTGTCCCAGAACACTGCACATCGTCCAGAAGAATAGGGCCTGAGCCCTGGCCAAAGCGGGCCTCTCCGGGGGCAGAGACGGCTGTCCCACAGCCCAGCTGGCGGCACACCACCTGAGCTTCACTCTCGTTCCACAGGTCGTCACACACCGTGCCCCATGTGCCTTCAAAATACACCTCAACACGGCCGGAACACCTTCCAGAACCTTCCACGAGCTGCACAGCGAGCCAGTCTTAGGAGAAAGGCAGCCCCCCAATCCCCACCAAAGTGTGGGTGAAGAGAGCCAGCGTCTTTCCCACCATTGTCATCATCACCATGACTACAATTTATTTATCATGTTTCCTTTTTTGATGCTCAGAACTACCTCGTAGAGTCTGATTATCTCCATTTTACCTGAAGGAAACGGGGTACAGACAACTTGTCCAAGGTCACATACTGAGTGAGGGGCAGAACGGGAACCCTAACTTGTTCCTCCTGCTCCAGGAGTTTCCCCTGTCAGGGCTCTGTCTGAGCTCCTTAGATCTTAGTCTAAGGAGTGAGAAATCCCCAGCCTCCCAACTCCCTGAAGGATATTGTAGCTTAAGAAATAGCTCCTGGATTCTTGGATAATTTTCCATGTTGTTGTCAGGACTGAGTCCGGGATGTTGGAGACATTCCAGTGCATGACAAATGCACTGGCTTTACCTCCTCCCAAAGACGTGGCCACCCCTCCCGACATCTGGCACCTGTCTCCAAGCACCCCTGCACCTTAGGGGCAGGGAGGGCTCCCTCATACAGAGAGGTGGCCTGGGGGCTGCTTTGGGGCCCTGCCTCCCACACAGGTCCCTGCGCCATGGCTTCCCAGCTCTGCCCCTCACTGGCTGTGCAGTTTGAGCAGGCGGCTTCAGCTCTCAGCTTCCTCTTAAGTGGGGACAATGATAGTGGCCCCTGCCTCCAAGGGGACTAATGAATGAAATACATGTAAAGTGCCTTGAAATGGGCCCTGCACAAAGGGAGCACTTAGGAGCTGGCAACTTTTATTTTCTCCATTCTACAGATGACAATTAGAGAGCTGAAGAGGCAGATACAAAATCCCCTGGCCTGCTGCAGGAGACGGTTCATCTACAGGCTTGTCTCCTAATTTCTTACTACTCCCACGTTGGCTCACAGTTAAGATCACCTCCGGGGGCCACAGGGCAGTGACTCTCAAAGTGTCACCCTCACAGAGCCTCTGGGCAGGCTGGCTAAATATGCAGATTCCTGGGCACGCAGCAGCACACCCATTAAATCAGCACGCTTGGGGAAGGATCCCAGGATTTTGCATGTGCCACCAGCTCTTGGGGTGATTATTCTGCATCCCCAAATTTGAGAACATCTGGAGCAGACTCTTAAATCAGCCTCTAATGTGTAAGACCATGAAATTGCCCAAAGATCTGTGGGCACCCCTGGCTACTTAAGTGGAAACAAAACAGGGTGTCCTTATTTCTGGAGATGAGCAGCTCACCCTGCTGGGTGGGGACTTTGGGTCCCCAGGGTTGTCACCAGTCTGTGCAGGACCAGGCAGCCCCTTCCGCATCCTCCTGCCTGCGGGTCCCGCCCCTGGCCCCTGCCCCCTCCAGGCCAGAGGGGATTTTCTGGCTGAGACTCACCTTCTCCCTGCTCCTGGGGGGTACCTCGCAGGGTGCTTCTCTTACGGTGTCCCTTCCACAGCCTTTCTCTGGGTCCCCTGAAGTCCCTCCTGTAGCAAACTGAGATGCAAAGGCTTGTTGGCACCCAGGTGTTCAGATCAGGGCTGGGATAAAATAGCCTCCCCAGCAGGAGCTCCTGAACCCAGCCAGGCCTCAGATCGCCCCTTCACAGCCCCACTCCAGAACCCGCAACTCAGGGTTTTGGCAGAGCAGGGCCTGGGCACCTGCGCTTCTCACAGTTCAGTGATTCTTCGTGCAGCCAATTTTGGGAGCCCATGTTCAAGCGTCACTCTTCCTTAGGCTCTTTGTTAGGGTGCACTTGGTCTTAGAACTCTTCCACTTCCTTTTAATCAGATACGCGTTTGAACTGGCTATTCCACTGTCTACCAGTTTCTATATGCTAAAGTGCATCTCCAGATATCTGTAGTCAACCATGAAGCATTTTTATTTTTCTTTGCTACAGTTTATGCATAAATTTGACCATGCTTTTTTGTTAATTTAATGTTTTCTAATACCTCTTGGGTTTGTCATTTTTTTGCTTTTATTTTTCTATATTTATTTTTGTTATATGTTTTTTCTTTGGAGGGAGGGCTTATTTAATTAATTAGTTTTACCTACTTGGATTTGTCTTTTAGAGGTAGCTTTGGAAAGAAATGAGATGTTTTGGCTGCTGCTTACAGCAATTCTTTTTTCCTGGTCCTCAACACTTTCCCTTTGAGCAAACAAACAAGTAACATCATTCAAATGAACCCCTCTGAAGGATTTTGTGACATGAGCCCATCTACCCTCCAGCTCACACCTCTGTTTCTTTGAGTCGTTATGAATGATGCCATGCTCGGTAGATAAACCATCTGCTGACACAGGCTCAGGATGCTACTGGGTCTGGATACATTTACAACAGTCCATTTAGGCTTTGCGTGTCTGTTGGGTGGGGCCGGCTGTGCCTGACACTGGACAAGGTCCGGGCCATAGGAAAGACATACAGACCTGGTAGGTGTGGCTGGGAAGAAGACTTGATGCCCATCACCCACTAGAGCACTAGAACAGGCAGTATGTAATCCAGTGATGGAGGCGACTGTCCTCCCAACACAGGGCCTGGTGCATACTAGCCCCTTGCTAAATGTCTGGGGAATGAGTTGATGGTGTGGGATGTAGGATAGTCCTTGAAGAATGGATTGGCTAACTTTAGAACCCGTGGAGAATCAAGCATGGGCCTGTTTTATAGAGTGATCAGTAAGGAAATCCTCTGACCTGGAACCGTTCCAAAAGGAGGGATGGATAGGTACGACTGATTCCCCGAGGATTTGAAGGCAAGGAAGAGAAGTCTGGATTTTACAAGTGACAGTGGGGTGCCATTCTGAGTTCTTGAGCAGAGAAGGGACAGGACTGACAGCAGAGTGCAGGGGTGGCTAGGGGTGAATGAGGAGGTCAGCTACACAGGTAGGGAAAAACTGGGAAGCAGGTGACGCTGGTGGATGAGCCCAAAGGTGCTGTGAACTTGGGCTGTGATGGCAGCTCCAGGCATACAGGAGGGAAAAGCAAACGTCAGACAGCATTCCTAAAGGTTGGTTCCTCAACTGCCTTTATCAGAATTACCTGGGGAATAGTCTGTCTGAGGTCTTACCCCCGACCTTGTGACCTGTGTGTGGGTATGGCCCATATTTATAACAAGCTCCCCACGGGATTGTTATGCACACAAAATCTGTGACTTAATTACCCATGGAATACAGGAAATGGAAAAGACTGAAAGGTAGATGACAACAGCAAGATTTTGAAGTAATAATGCATTTGAGAGAATGGCAATAAGGACCAAGTAAAAGAAAATAGTTTAAAATTGGGGCACACGCAATAGATATTCCACCTAACAATTTCTTGACCTTTTACCACCACCACCACCACCAAATAAGCTAGCATCAATTGAGCACTTATCATTCATTCATTCAACTTGTATCCAAGTACTATTCTAGGCCCTTGTTGTTTATCATAGGATAAAACAAAGGCCACTGCCCTTGTGGGCTTACACATTCTAGAGGAGGGAGGAGGTCAATATACAAAATAGAAAATTAGATTGTATTTTAAAAGATGATAAGTGCTAAAAAAAAAAAAAAAGAGAGGGTAATAGGGATTGGGTGCTCAGGGAATGGTCAGGGTAGGCCTCCTTGAGAAGGTAACATCTGAGCAAAACTTAAAGGAGTTAAAAAGTTAGGCATGTTGATATTTGGGGGAAGGCTGTATGAGGCAGTGGGAACAGCCAGGGCAAAGACCCCAAGGCATGCCAAGAATGTTCCAGGAGGAATGGAAGGTCTGGGTAGCTTGAGCAGCAGAGAAAGAGAAAGAATGTTCAGAAATGAGGATGGTAATCAGGGAGCCGAGCTTAAAGGGCCTTATCAGGCTGTGACATTTACTCTGAGTCAGATGAAGAAACTTTGCAGGGCTTTGAGCAGGGCAGTGACATGACCTGGCTTGGATTTTAAAAGGATCACTCGATTACAGTGTTGAGAATCGACTGGGGAGGATAGGGTGGAAACTAGGAGACCAGCTGGTAGCTACTGGGAATCCAGGCTGGAGATGTTGGGGGTCCAGACCAGGATTGGGGGCATAGTGTGGGATGGAAAGAAGGGGTTGGATTCTGATAGAGCCAACAGGATCTGCTGCTGGGTTGGGTGTGGGGTGTGAGAGAAAGCACAGAGTCAAGGGTAGCTCGAGGATTTTGTCCTGAGCCAGTGTCTGGGTGGAGCATCATCGTTATCTGGGATGTATTGGCCACTGGGCTCAGTGTTATCCATGATTCTCTTAATGGATCCTTGTGGGAACCTCTCAGATTAGTTTCTCCCACTATCATTGGGGAAACAGAGACCTTAAGAGGTTAAGTAACTCGCCCTCCACCACATAGCTCCTTAATGGTGGAGCCACGTTCTACAGGTAGGTGGCTCAGTGTCCCATCCTGAAGGTGAACAGCAATTCTTCGAAGTTTCTTTTTTCCAGCTCTAGTAGCCCATTTTGGGACTAATTTCTATTGACATTTCCATTCCAATCACTTTTCTAGATCCTCTTCTACCAGGTTTGAGCACCTGCAAATTCAAACACTTCTAAAAAATTTAAGCCCCACAAATACATAATGCCAGAAAGAAATAAGTTAAATTGGCAAGAGTACAAATCACTTGTGCATGGGAAACAAAGGAGAGATTAGCAATTTAACCATAAAGGGTGCTTTTTTTATTTAATCGTGCTGAGGGTGAGAACATTCCAAACATCACTTGAGTGGAAATTGGACAAGGACTCAGCCCCAGAGTAACAGCTGAAGATGAATGAGCTGTTGGGGTGTAGCCATTGGACACTATTTTGAAAACCCCTTCAACTCCAAATGAGCTGACCACATTTTCACACATTTGCAAATTTCTGTGTGTTCTTTCCACATTATCTTAGTTTGCCAGGGCTGCTAACAGAAAGCCACAAATGGCTTGGCTGAAATGGCAGGAATTTATTGGCTCTCAGTTTGGAGCCTAGAAGTCCAAAATCAAAGGATCGGCAGGCCATGCCTGCTCTAAAGTCTGCAGCATTCTGGTGGTGGCTTGCTGGCGATCAGTCTCTGCCTCTGTCGCATGGCGATCTTTCTCTGTCCTCTTCTGTGGCTTGTACTTCTGTGTCCACATTTCCTTTGCCTGTAAGGACTCTAGCCACACTGGATTAAGGCCCACCCTGATTCAATCAGGCCTCATCCAAATAGGGTCTTCAGCTATTCTATTTACAAGTGAGTTCACCCTCACAGGTCAAAGGACTAGGACTTAAACATGTCTTGTGGGGAGCAGAATTCTATCTGCCACACACGTGTCCTTTTACCTCCCAGAAGCAGGCAAATAATCAATTAATTCAACAAACCCAACCCAGGCTCACCTGGGGACTTCTCACTGGTTGTCTCCAGGAATGGCTGCTTCCTCCACCCCCACCCAGCACACCAGTCATTTCTCTCTTGGGTCTTTTGCTTTGTAGTCTAGTGCTGTTAGTGCATCCAATGGGTATTCACTGAACACCTACCAATGCCAGGATGTGTAGATGTAGGAATACAAATACCTTGTTAAGGATCCAAAGATGAATAGGACACTGGTTTAGTTTCCTAGGGTGGCTGTGACAAAGTATCGCAAGCTACGTGGCTTAAACAACAGAAACGGATGTGTCACGTTTCTGGAGGTAGAAGTCTGAAATCAAGGTGTTGGCAGGACCATGTCCCTTGAAAGCTGTAGGGGAGAATTCTGCCTCACATCTTTACAACTTCTAGTGGTTTGCCAACAATCTCTGACCCTTTGGCTTGCAGTTGTGGCATTCACTCTCTGTCTCTGTCATCACACAGTCATTTCTTGTGTGTTGTCTCTTCTCCTTTTCGTATAAGGACCCCAGTCTCTTGGATTGGGAGACTATCCTATTCCTTAACCAACTCCATGTGTCATGATCTTATTCCCAAATAAGTGAGGAAGAGAGATGGGAAACTAACAAGTGTGTGTGCTGGTAGATGCTGTGGTGGGGCATGTAGAAGGACCCAGAGGGTGCAGAGGAGAGAGACTTTCTGGCACACGGAACTTTCATGCTGAGTCCTACAGGTAGACCAAGATTGTGCCAGGCTAGCGGGAAGAATGGCCCCAGGGTATGAAACTATAAAGCATGCTCAGGAAATTAGCTGAGGAGAGGTCAGACCAGATTGCAAGCAGGGGAGCCTAGAGAGCTATGCAACACAGCAGGACTGCACAGGTCAGCAAGGCTGGACATGGAGGGCCTCATACATCATACATGGTAGCCCGGCTTCTCAGGAAGGAAGTGGCATGATGCAGGGCCAAAGCTGGGAGAGTTCAGAGGTGCAATTCAGGAGGACACATATCGTAGCAGTTTGAATGATGGAGACAGAGAAGCCAGTTACAAGGTGGTTAGCACTGTCTGTGCAGAGCACCTCAAGAAGCTAAATTAAAGCAGTGGTGGTGGGGATGAAGAAGATGGCAAAGCAACATTTCAGATGTGGACTTTACAATCCTTGTTGAGATGGTGAGTGGATCCAAAGGCTAATCTATGCCTGTCTTTAATCTAAAGATCCAAAGGCTAATCTATGCTGTCAGTCCCTGAGTGTGAGAACTCTGTCTTCTTCATCCTGGCTATGAGATGCTAACAAGCAGCTCTAAGTTACTGCAGGGTCTGATACAATAACTGTCAGCTGAGACCTGCTTTGCTGGTATCTCTAAACCACACGTGGGTGCACTTTTGGATGGCAAAGCCCGTTCCATGCTTGCCCTTCCTCTGCGGTAGTTTCCTGATCCAAGTGGGCAAACTACTCATGGTGATGTTATTCTAAGCAAAATAT
>PVKY010000364.1:0-52488 GCA_004027775.1 Bradypus variegatus | reverse complement strand
GCAACATCGTCAGCAGGGGGGAGAAGATATGCCGCCAACCCGAGGTGATCACACGGCTGGAATGCCGGGCTGAGAACCATCCCGAGGTCAGCATCGATCAGCTGGGGCAGGTGGTGGAGTGCAACCGGGACGTGGGTCTTGTGTGCCGGAACTCAGACCAAGTGGGCAAATTCAAGATGTGCCTCAACTATGAGGTCCGTGTGCTGTGCTGTGAGCCCCGGAAAGTCTGTCCATTTACTGGTGTGACCCCTCATGTGACTCTTCCCTCATCTGTATCCCCTCAAGAACCCACCTCCGTTTCTGGTATCACTTCCACCACAGTCTGCTACTGCCTTCTGTCTGACCATCTCTACCCTGCTGGTACGTTCCAAGCCCTCCTGTGGTGCTGTGTGTGATCTGAGTGAGCTTGTGTGTCCCTTCTCAATCCACAAAATGTCCCAGTCATAAGGTGCGGATGGGAGTCCCTTGCTCTGTTGATGGCTGTGCCTTAATTTTATTCAAGAGTAGCAGCAACGCACTCTCCGTGGCCTGCTTTCCTCTTTTGGGTATTTTATTCCAATCATCTTCAGAAAGAAGAGGAAGACCATCCATTAGATTGATTCTCCTCATTGGGGGTGGATTCTCGTACTTTGAGGTCTAGCGGATGTGTCCCTCCTTTGCCCTGGGCTCTAAGTGTGGCTCTGACCATCTCCTGCCACCTGGCCTTGCAGGAGCCATCATATACCGCCAGATTGACCTCAGCGGCCACTGCTATTACGCCAGATGCAGTCACAACTGTGAAGTGACCAGACACGTTGACAAGGACTGCCCCCTCACCGGTCCACCACCCACCTCAGCCACTACCCTTCCAGCCTCCCCTGTGTCCTCCTCTCACACCTCAGTGCCCAGTGGATGCCCAGACGTGGATCCCCCCAGAATGGTAACCTCCTCCTCCCCTCCCTTGTCCTCAGGGAGCAGTAGCCCCTGGAGCCCCGGGGGGCTAGTACAGAACCCGTAGAATCTTTCCACTTATGCTGAGGCCTCCACTTGGCATGAAAGCCAGTGCATGAGGCCATGCCGACTGGTCATGAGAGGACGTTCCTGTTGTAGGCATGGCGGGGTCTGGTTCCTTGGGGAGTTCTGGGCAGGAGATCCCATTGGGCAGTGAAGAATGTGTGGCTAGAAGTTAAGTCTTTGCTGGGAATTGGAGGACAGGGAGCCCAGGGGAGGTCCTTGAGGCTCTGGCTGTAGGGAGTTGGGGCAGAGGCACAGGATCAAAGGCCAAGGAAGCCCATGTTTGGGAGACAGTCATGAGAATGGGAGATGCAGGGGCTGGCAACTGTCTACGCACCTGGGCACCCTCCGGACAAGCACAGTGCCTGAGCAGAGCACCTGGGAGCTTTGCCCTGGGCCACAAGGAGCTGAGTGGCAAGGGTCGGGTGTGTGGTGGGGAAGATGGAGTTGAATGGTGGGACAGAGGCTCAGTCACCATCCATTTTCCCTGCTCCCATCTCTCCCAGAGAAGCCTGTGGGGATTGGTAAGCCCCAAGATGTTAGAGCTCAACCACCACACCAGCCTCTCTCCACACCCTGGGGAGGCCCCTCCGAGGCCCGGAGAGTCTTCCTGCCTGGGTAGGGCTGAGACCCTGTCTTTGCTTCCACAGAAAGGGGAAACGTGGACCATGCACAACTGCACACTAGCCACCTGTCAGGGTGACAACGTCATCGCTCTGAGCCTGCGGAAGTGCCCGCCAATGAAGGAGCCGACCTGTGCCAATGGCTACCCAGCCGTGCAGGTGGCTGGCGAGGATGGCTGCTGCACCCAGTACCAGTGCCAATGTGAGCCAGTGAGGCAGGACAGTGGGCGGTGGGGGAAGGGACCTCTCTCTGCAGGCAGGAGGGTAGGGTGGGTACTGGGAGCTGCCCTGCCCATGGAGCAAGAGCTCAAGTTGGCCGTGAGCAGCCACTGGTCTCTCTGCTGGGGAAAGCAGGGGGCCCAGCAGAGGGAGACCCACTGAGGCAGGAAAGGATTGGTCTTAGCACCAGCACTGAACTCCAAACAGCCAAAGCAGGGCTGGGTAAAGCCCCCACAGGCTACTGTGGAGCCCCCACTGAGGAGTGGGACCTGGAATCCTGCCCAAGCCCCCAGATCCCTGATCCTCGCCAGGTGTGGGAAGGGGCCAAGACCTGCTGGGTGGAAGAGGGCGGAGGGCAGCCTGTCCATCTCCTCCGGGGCCTTATCAAGCCTTATGGACAGAGTTTTGTGCAGGTACCTGGTGTTTGTGCTCCAATGAAGCAATGGGTCACAGCCCTCTGGCCACACCTGCTGCCCACCTGGTAAAGTGGACGGGAGGGAGGGGGCCAGGCTGTCTCCCAACGTGACCTGCCAGGCTGCAGAGTGGGCAGAGGGCACCGAAGCCTCTCAGGCCAGCCCTACCTCTTTGTAAGGCCACCCCTCCCACCTGGCAGGTGTCTGCAGCGGTTGGGGCGACCCCCACTACGTCACTTTTGACGGCACATACTACACTTTCCTGGACAATTGCACCTACGTGCTGGTGCAGCAGATTGTCCCAGTGTACGGACATTTCCGCGTGCTCATTGACAATTACTTCTGTGACTCTGAGGATGGGCTATCTTGCCCGCAGTCCATCATCGTTGAGTACCAGCAGGATCGGGTTGTGCTGACCAGCAGGCCAGTCGATGGGGTGACAACCAACGAGGTAGGAAGGCTCCCCAGGCCTGGGCACCCTTGTGTGCTGAGGCAGGTTGGGGAGTGCAGCCCGGCCTTCCCGGGAGGGGAGCTGGGTGTGCCGAGTGGGTGGCTGATCGCCGGCCTCTCCATTTCCCACTGGCCATGCCGCTGCGCCCAGATCATCTTCAACGACAAGGTGGTCAGTCCTGGCTTCACTGAAAACGGCATCATCACCTCCCAGCTTGGCATCAACATGTATGTGACCATTCCCAAGGTCGGCGTCAAGGTCATGTTCAGTGGCCTCATCTTCTCGGTGAAGGTGCCTTTCAGCAAATTCAATAACAACACCGAGGGGCAGTGTGGTAAGCCCACCCCCAGCCCTGTCCCCAGCCCCAGCCCCAGCCTCTGTCCTGGGCTTCAGGAGAGCAGGCTCTTTCCCCGGGCATTAAAAGAGTGTTGAAGTTGTCCTAGCATTAGAAAAGGGCCACGCCTCGGGCGAGGCCCCTGCCTGGGTCAGCATTCTCATCTGGGGAGAGGCCCAGCCGACATGGGTGCCGGCTTTACCGCCACATGCCTGGCCTGTGAGACACACAGAGCACACACCTATTTGCAGCATCTCTATGGCAGGAACTGCCCCGGGGTCCTGCTCCTTAGGGGAAAGGAAGCCCCGAGAGGTTTAGGACCCAGGCAGCCCCATCAGGAGCTGTATCGGGACTCAGACTCCCAACTGGGGGGCCCTGCACCTCACAGGGAGGGCAGGGGGCAGCTCTGCAGTGCCCTCTCACCATGCTCACCTCCAGGCACCTGCACCAATGACCAGAGGGATGAGTGCCGCCTGCCCGGGGGCAAATTGGCTCCCTCCTGCTCCGAGATGTCTGGCCACTGGAAGGTGCCCATCCCCGGCCAGCCATTCTGCAACAGGCCATCTCCACCCCCCACCACAGCTGGGCCTACAAGCCCACCCACCCAGTGCCTGCCTTTGCCAATCTGTCAGCTGATTCTGAGCGAGTAAGGTGCCAAGTGGAAGGAGAAGGGGGTGGACGGCCGGGCCTTCAGGCAGCCTCTGAGGGAGAAGGAGACTAGCGGGCAGGACTGAAGATCTTGGAGGGCACCGGGGGAGGTGGGCATGAGTGACCATTGGCCTGCCCGGGGCTCCAGGTGGAGCATGTGGTGAGAGCTGCTGGGCTGTCACAGGCAGGGCTCGGGCCAGGGCCGGCCAGGCGGCTCTCTGCCTGCTCACGTGTAGTCTTCCTTGACATAGGCCCCAAAGCACAGCCAGGCAGGTTTGTGGGGTTGTGGGGTCGTGGAGAAGAGTTTGCAGAAGGAAATGGACTATGGCCACAGCCAGATGCCTTCCCTGGCGCTTGCTGAATCTGCAGATGTTTCCTTGTCTCGGAAAGACAGGCTGACTTGCCCACGGGTTTGGCCAAGGGCCCTTCTGCTTGGGGGCTCTGCGGCCCTCGCAAAAAGAGGCATCCCCCGGAGTTAGCACCCCCTGCTGCGGAGCCGGCTGTAGGTGAGCGGCCGCACCCACCCGCCCTGTGTCTGCAGGGTCTTCGAGGCATGCCACGCCGTGATCCCCCCATGGCCCTACTACGAGGGCTGCCTCTTCGACCAGTGCCACATGATGGACCTGCAGGTGGTGTGCTCTGCTCTGGAGCTGTACGCGTCCCTCTGCCTGTCCGAGGGCGTCTGCATCGACTGGAGGGGCCGGACCAATGACACCTGCCGTGAGTGTCCCCAGCCTGGCCACCAGCTCGTCCTTGGCCCTGCCCTGTCCAGGTGGGCCGTGGACACCTCCGGGGAAGGGGCGGGGCCCACGGTGTGCATAGGAGGACAAGTGGCCTGGGCAGTCAGTCCCGGGAGGGCAGGTGGTCAGGACAGGCTTCCTGGAGGAAGAGGATGGCTGACCCCAGGGCCCAGTGTACCTGCTTCCCTGGAGAGAACTCAGGGGGCAGGGATGGTGGTCATGGGCAGGCTTCCCCTGCACCCTCTGAGCAGGTTCAGGCAGCCCATGTGTGGCTGGGCCCAAAGGAGCCCTCTGGCCAAACTGGCCCCGGCCGAGGCTTGGAGGCACCATCTCTGGTTTCTTGACCGGGGCCTCTCAAGCTGCGGCCTTCCCCCCTCACAGCCTTCACCTGCCCTGCTGGCAAGGAGTACCTGCCCTGCGGCCCGGTGAACCTCCCCTACTGCTACGGGAGCAACAACACCAGCCTCCTGTATGTACCACCCACCCCGAGCCTCCTGGATGTACCCCCCAGCCTCGTGGGTACCCCACCACCACATTCTTCTCAGGACCCAGCAGTGGCCCCTACAGCAAATCACCCCTTAGGCTGGCGTTGCTCAGAGGGTGGGGGCCCCTGCTCTAGAAGTGGGGACCCACCAACCCCTCGCCCCCACCCCCAGGGTCCTCCACAAAGCTGTCACCACCACGGAAGGCTGCTTCTGCCCACAGGGCATGATGCTCTTCAGCTCCAGCGTGGAAGTCTGTGTACCCACCAGCTGCCCGAGTGCGTGGGGCTGGGCCGGGGGCCGGGGGGCCTGGGTAGGCTGAGGATTGCTGGCGGGTTGGCTGCCTCGTGCCTTGGCCAAGGGCACATCTTTGACCTGCACCTTCTCACTCGGGGCCTGCCATTGCCAGACCCCTGTGCTTTTTGCTGGAACCTGGGCAGGGGGCTGCAGCCACCCGGCCAAGACCCTCACTCTTCTGTCTCCCTCCAGGCTGCCTGGGCCCCAATGGAGAGCCGGTGGAGGTAAGAGGGCCTGAGCAAGCAGCCTGAAGGGGCAGGTCCCAGAAACAGCCACTGTGCGGTCAGGGGCTCAGGAGAGGCCAGGGTGGGGGGGACAGGGCTTCACCCAAAGGCTCAGAGCGGCTTCCCCCACAATGCCCACCCTGCTCGCCCCTGGGACTGCATGGCGATCCAGGGTTTTCCTGGAGAGTCCTCTGTCCCTGGGGGCAAAGGGGCATTGATCCCACCTCTTGCTGCAGCCTGTCCTTCAATCAGGGGATCCCCTTCTGCTGTGCTCAGCCACTGTGCAGGTGCCACCCCTCCCCTCTCCTGCCAGGACCCTGGGGAGCCCCCATACTCGTGAGGACTGCTCCCCAGCATCTTCTATGGGTCTCTCTGCTCTGGGCTTCCAGGCCCCCCAGGCCGGCCTTTCCCAGCGGTCAGGTTGTCCTGGCTCCCGCGGCTCCCATGGCTCCCCTGGCTCCTGGACAGGCCCGGGGCCCACGTGTGTCTCCTTTGCAGCCAGGCCACACCGTCAGCTCCCAGTGTCAGGAGTGCACCTGTGACAGGGCCACACGGACGATGATCTGCTGGACCCCGGCCTGCCCGCTGCCCCCCGCCTGCTCTGGGCAGGGCCTTATACTCCACTTCATGCCCCTGCAGCCGGGCGAGTGCTGTCCCCAGTACAGCTGCGGTGAGCCTCTGGGCGAGCCTGGGGGGTGGAGGTCTGCAGACACCCCCTCCCCAGGCTGCATGTGCCCTGGGCTGAGTGCTCTGGGCACCACCTGGGAGGGGTCCCACACGCTCCACTCCCGGAAACCTCCTCTGGCAACCATGGCGTGTACTCCCAGTGCTCTGGGTATACGAGGGCAGCAGCATTCCTGGAGACCCTGGGGAGGGGGTCCACCGGCCAGGGCAGGGTGCAGACCCCTGAGCACCTCCTTCCTACCCCCACAGTCTGCAACACCAGCTACTGCCCCCAGCCCGAGGATGCCTGCCCCAGGGGCTCCCGCCCAGTCCTCACCCACAAGGAGGGCAGCTGCTGTCCCAGCTACACGTGCAGTGAGTTTCCCCTGGGTGCTGCGCTTGGGGCCAGGGCTGGTGGGGGGCTTGGGCCTGTACCCAGACCCCACGGCTTGTCCTCCAGGGGCCTGGCCCTGATAAGGCCCAAGATGCTCCAGGAACGGGCATCAGAACTTGCTGGGAGTTCTGGAGGCTGGAGGTGGCAGGAGTAGAGGGGTGCAGGGCAGTTCAAGGGGTGAGGGCTGGGGGATTAGCTTCGGGGAGACGGGCAGCTGAGGGGACCCCGTGAGGCCGGGTATGGACACCTGCTCCCCCCCCTTGAACAGGCCCCGGCTGCAGCATCAACAGCACCTTCTACCAGGTAAGAAGCAGCTGGGCCCCAGGCCCCCCACCCACACCCCAGTAGCCCAGCAGGAAATCCCTGCTTTCCTGCAGCTCCCTTGGGACTCTTAGCTCTCCAGCAGTGCTGGGGTTGCCGGGCTCAGGGGGACTCATCCTGTGACCCCTGAGGGGTCTCTGAGCAGCTGGGGGGTCTGAGCCCCACAGACCTCGCATGCTGGCCTCCCACCAGGGCCAGGGAGCTGAGCCTCTGGTGTGGCGTGGCCAAGGCCTGGGGCCCAGTGGGATTGCCCCTACCCCCTCAGGGAAGCTGGGCAGGGACTCCCCAGCTCAGTCCTCAGGGTGATGAGGCCCCAACTTCAAATCCTCTGAAGCCCAGGCCCTCAGGGGCGCATCCTCCCTGGGCCCCCCCACCCCTTGGTGTGTTCCTGGTGAGGCTGGGATCTGGCTGAGGATGCCTGGAAGGCAGAGCTCAGGTCAGGCCAGCTTGGAAGGCAGGGCTGACCCCAACCCCAGGCTCCGCTGAGCTCGTGAGGCCATGTCCCGGTCCCTCCCCAGCCGGGTGCTGTGGTCTCCTCGGATCCATGTGGAACATGCTGGTGTGAGGCAGACGGCAGCCCTCTGTCAGACACCTACATGGTGAAGTGTGACATGCAGATCTGTGACCGCCAGTGCCCTGCCGTGAGTGCCCCTGACCCCTGGCTCCCAACCCCTGGCCCTGGGTGGCCCCTGGCAGAGGCTCACGCAGCATGTGGGTTGCATCTGCAGGGCTCTGAGTACCAGGTACAGAGCGGGCAGTGCTGTGGCAGGTGTGTGCAAGTGGCCTGCATCCTCGAGACTGGAAACAGCTCCATCCAGCTCCTCTACGTGAGTCGCCGGCCACCGCAGGCCAGGGCAGTGCCTGATGGGGGCGAAGGAGACACACGCATCCCCAGGGTTGCAGGGCTGGGGTGGGTACCATTCCTAGGGATGAGGCCTGGCTCCTGCCTGCCCTGCCCAGCCAAAAGTCTCACCTCTGTGGGACTCCTTGCAGCCCGGCGAGTCCTGGTCAGGGGACCGCTGTGTGACCCACGAGTGTGAGAAGTATGGGGACAGGCTTGCAGTGGTGACCATCAAGAAGGCGTGTCCCACCCTCCGCTGCCCTCAGGTGAGTTCCAGGGCCAACATCAGCTTGCCAAGAGTGGGCCAGTGGCCTGGGTGTCCCCGTTCCCCCATTTCCGGGTGGGTTGCCAAGCGGCCCCCCAGCACTAATGGCACCCACCCTTTTGCTGGCACAGGACCAGGCCAAGCTGAGCGAGGATGGCTGCTGCCTGTTCTGTCCCCCTCAAAACCGTAAGTGAGGCGCGTCTGCCTGGTGGGTCCTGACCCCTGCCCAGGGCGGTCACGTGGCGGCCCAGCCGGGCCTCACTTCTCTCCCCCGGCTCCCCCCAGGATCGACCTGCGCCGTGCACCAC
Source organism: Bradypus variegatus (assembly GCA_004027775.1). Taxonomy (NCBI): domain Eukaryota; kingdom Metazoa; phylum Chordata; class Mammalia; order Pilosa; family Bradypodidae; genus Bradypus; species Bradypus variegatus. The sequence continues at coordinate 44,272 of PVKY010000364.1, read as the reverse complement.
AAACACGAGGTTATCCGGCAGCACGACTGCAGCTCCCCGGAGCCCGTGCACCTCACCTACTGTGGGGGCAACTGCGGAGACACAGACTCCACGTGAGACCCGCCCCAGCTGAGGATTCCGGGCAGCTGGGGGTCCCCGAGAGGGGAGCAGGGGGCTGGGGCCCCAGAGGGGTCAGGCAGGGCTCAGGGGCTGCGGGCTGGTGGTTAAGAGGCTCAGGGCCCCCAGCCCAATGCGGGGTCATGCCCTCTGTGTATGATGTACATGGGCTCTGACCCCATGTCCCCTAACCCTGAGATCGGCCCCATGGAATTCTACGTGGTGGCAGTGGGCAAATGCCATGAGTCGAGAGCACTTCCGTGGGTTCTGTTTCCCTGGAGAGCCTGGGCTTCCGCGTCTACCACATGCCTACCCCAACCGCTGGCTGTGCCCGTGTTGGCAGGAGCCTGTGCCGGTGCCTGCTGTTTGCTGGGGCATCCCCAGGCGGGCTCAGGCAGTGCCTGGCGCTGAGTGGCCTCCGCCTGCAGGTTCTCCTTTGAGGCCAACATGATGGAGCGCCGGTGCCGGTGCTGCCAGGAGCTGCGGACGTCGGCGAGGAACGTGACCCTGCACTGCGCGGACGGCTCCAGCCGGGCCCTCAGCTACCCCCTGGTAGAGGAGTGCAGCTGTGTGGACCTGCGGTGCAGCCCAGAGGCCCGGCCTCCCCAGAAACTGACCAGCTCCAGGCCCCTGGACTCTCGGCAGCCTCCCTCCGGGACACGCTGACCAGAATGTCTGTCCACTTCCTCCCAGTCCCGGCACTAGACCAGAAGATGTGGGGCCTGTCCTCCCCACCCATGCTGCCCTCTCGGAGCAGGGTGCTGCTCTGTGCTGGCCGGAGCCCTGCCTGGCCCCTCAGCAAGGGCTCCCATAGGGGACCCTGCTTGCCAGCTGCCGGGGGACAGAGGCTCACCCCACCGTGGCCCCATCGGGCCCCGATCACCTGGTTTCATAAATACACCTGGAGCATTTTGCAACCCCTGGACTCTGTGTTTTGGGGCTCGTCCATGAAACCCAGGAATGAGGAGGGTGGGGCAGACCTGGGCCTGTGTGTCCCACTCCAGCTTGGCCATGGGACTGCGGGGGCTTTGGAGGCGGCCCCAGGCCCTGACTGTGCTTCCCTCCACAAGGCTTTCAGCTCTGCCTGTTACCCCGAGCCAGCAAGGGGGTCTCGGGGAGGGGAGGCTGAGCCTGGGGCTGGGCCCTCACGGCTTGTACATGGGCAGGGCAGGGAGCCAGGGGCGGCCAAGCCTGTGGTCAGCCTGGGCCAGCCCCGTGTCTGTGGAGACGCCCAGGGAGGGGCCCAGACTGCAGCAGAGCGGGCAGGGAAGGCACCGCCAGCTGGACCCTGGCCAGGGTCTGCGGCCAGACCAGGCTGGGGGCAGTGCCAGCAACTGGGAACATCCCGGGCTCAGGGGTCCTGCCTGGGCCTCCTGCAGGAGTGGCTACCCAGTCCTGATGCCAAGCCCCTCACCTACTCGGGGAAACCAAGGCCCAGAGAGGTCAGCAGGGTGGCAAGGGCAGCCTGCCTCCTGTCCCCTGGGCTTGGTGGACAGTTTCCCCACCCAGGCTCTGGGAGGGAGGTGCCCACCATTAAACCCCACACTGCCTCAGTCCCCTGGGTCTGGGGGCCAGGGCAGCGGGGCAAGGGTAGGGGACTCCCACTCTCCTCCCGGGACTGTGCTGTGCTCCCTGCGGCTGCCACCAGGAGGCAACTTGGTCCTTTTGCAGAGTCCCTGGGTCCCCCGAGGCCCGTCCACCCACCGGCCCAGGAGGGCTGAGGCCGCAGAGGGGAAGGGGCCACCCAGGGCCTCGGGGACACGGTGCCCCCGAGAGGAGGGTGAGGCCCCCCTTGGCAGTTACAAAGCACAGCTTCCTGGACTCACCGTCCACTGTTGGGGACGGGGGCAGTACTGGACCCCAGCCCCTCCCCTGCCTGCCTCCGTCCTCCCCCAAGTGCCACCCCAGCCCTCCCTGCCCAATGGGCACACAAAGCTCCTCGCCCCACATCCCCTCCTCCCACTGGGGCCCCTGGTTCAGAGGGACCAGCCCAACGGCAGCTTCACAGCTTTGTGACCCCAAAGTCCAAGGCTGGGGCTGCACACCAGCCAGTGGGGCTCTAGGGGTGTGGGGCCTCCCTGGGGTCCAACACGAGGCATCAGTGGAAACTGGAGGGGCCACTCATGGCTGGGCAGAGGCAGGGCTTGGAGCTCCCGGGCCAGATGGGAAGGACCCCCTGGGTGTGGGGTCGGCAGGGGGACCCCACTGCCCCCCAGAGAGCAGGAAGTGCCGTCCGGCGGGCAGGCCCTGTCCCGCCCCTGCTGGGCCGCGCTCTCCCGACGCGGCTGACCCGGCCAGCAGGCAGACTCTGAGCAGCCCCCCCAGCGGATCGGGTGTCCGGCAGCCGCCTCTTCCTCTGGTGACTAATCTGCACCCCCTGGGGACAGGGTCAACGTCCACGTCCCTGCCTGGAATCGGGGCGGGGAGCAGGAAGTAACCGGATCGGGGTCCCCAGGGGGCCACCCGCCCCCCAGCAGCCTTGGCCAGGTTATGCAAGCTGCGGTTTCCGGAAAGAGCTAGAAAGCTGGGTGTGGCCCTCCAGCCTCTTGGCACCCGTCGGGCCACTTGGGCCCACGGGGAGGTGCGCTGGGGTCCCCTATCCCCCACTTCCAGACCCCAGGAGGGTGCCCTGGGGGGCCTGGCCACCGGCACCCCTGCTCCCCACCTCCTGTGGGGTCCCCTGGGAGCCTGGCCTGGGCAGAGGCCCCACTTCTGAGGCCCTGCGTTGGGGAGCCACAAACTTGCCCCTGTCTGATGGGGAGGGGGTATCCAGCCTCATGCTTGGGGTCCCCATGTTTGGGGGCAGCTTCTCCCCAGACAGGGAGCACAGGGACTGCAGGAAGGGGAGCGAGACGGACAGAGATGCGGGGTCTGGGGTCCCAGCCCCTCCTGAGCCGCCCCCGGCCTGGCCCCCCGGCCCGGCTCTAGCCCGGGGAGAAGGCTCCGCGTGTGCTTGGAGCTAGGGACCAGGGTTCAGGCTGGTCCTGGAGCACACGGGGGCCTCAGCTCCGAGCCCATGGGCACGGGGAGCTCTGTCCTGGAGGCAGAGGGCTGGACACAGCGTCCTCAGGGCCTCCGCCGGGAGTGGAGCCCGGAGCGTGACTAAGGAAGCTGTGTGTCCAGCCAGGCCTCGGGGAGGGCTCGGGACACTGGACTTGGGTTGGGGCAGCAGGAAAGCGGCAGGAGTGGACACCAGAGATGCGGCCCCTGCCCTTGGGGACGCCTGGGGGCCAGGGCGGCTTGTGGGGCAGGCGAGAGAATAGCGGGCACAGCTCGGCTGGGGCCACTGGACATGGAAACCCCAGCAGAACCAGTGGACACCTCAACAGGGGGCTTCTCCAGCCCCTCCCATGGCACTGGAGACTTGCGGTCCTCGGGGTACCGCGCTCATGAGGCAAACCACGATGAACAGGCCCTGCCCAAGCCGCAGCTGGCCAGCCCCAGCAGCAAGGGGCTCCCAGGGACAGGGCAGCGCCCCCAGGCCTTGGGTCAGGGGCAAAGGGCAGAGAGCCTGTGGCTGGGGCTGGGGGCTTCCCACCCACTTACAAAGAGGACAACGAGCAAGACTCAGCAAGGAGACGACGTGCTCCTGCTGGGGGGACAGAGGACACAGAGGGGCCCATTGAACATTCAGTGGGGCTGGGATTCAGGGCCCAGGGCCTGAGTGGCAGGACGGTTCCCCAGGGCCCAGGCAGAGGCCCAGCTGGGCGAGGTTCTCAGGGCCGAGCAGGTGGGCCTGAGGGAGGGGGCGGAGGGCGGGGCCAGGCCTTCGCTCTGAGGGGGTCCGGGCAGCGGCGGGTTGAGGCTGACCCCATCCTTCAGCAGCTGGCTCTGGAAGGAGAGGACAGAGGGGGTGGCTGGGGTAGGGGTGCAGGACAGAGAAGAGGGGACCCTGCAGAGGCCCCAGAGAGCCAAGGACAGAGCTGCCCTCCCCGAGACGCGGAGGCTGGGGAGGAGCTGGGCAGGCACCACGTGTGACCATTAGACGTCCCAGGGAGCTGGGGGGGGTGGGATCAGGAGGTGGCACCTTGGACCCTGCGAGGGTGGAGGAGGGGGTTGCGGGATGGGAGAGCCGCTGAGTTGGGGCCCAGGGCGAGGCCCCGAGGGTCCTGTCCAGGATGCCCTCCCAGCTACCTGGGCGTCGCTGCAGGCAAGGGGTCCAAGGTGGGGGCAGCGGGGGCAGCACAGACTGCTGGGAGGGGTCCGAGGGGGCTCCTGGCACAGGACACCCCCTCACCTTCAAGCAGGGACCTCAGTGTGTGTCCCCCTCCCACCACCTCCATCTCACACATGCTGTCCTCTCGTCATCTATCACCAGGAATGACTCAGTTTACCTTGCAAGACAGCCCCTGGCCCAGGGGTCCCCCAGCCTCAGCTTGAGCATGAGAGGGGGTCCCACCCCACCCACAGACACTCGGCTGAGCCCCTCCTCCCCTGATGAGGCCCAGGCCTGGACCCCACCACCTCCCAGGCACCCCCTACTCACCAGCTCCCTGCCCCCAGCGCCTCCTTCAGTCTCAGACCCGACGAGGTCAGAGATGGTCAAGCGAGATAGGGAGGAGCAGAAGGCACCGTGTCCCCAAACACGAGTGACTGTCTGGGGCCTGGCCCTGCCTCCCCTCGGGCCCGCGGCCACTGCCCGGCCCTCACACTGACCCCACTTGCCAGCACCCCAACCAGCCCCCACCAGGCCCCGGGGAGCCCAGGACGGGGCATCCCCACTGGGGTGGGGTCCACATTCCAGCCACTGCCACCCACCTGTCCTCAGCCGGCAGCTCCACGGAAAGGCCATTTGGCGTTTGGTGCAAAACTGACACCGCGTCCTGCCGAGAGCTCGGATCACCTGGCGTGGTGGCTCCACGTCCTTGCCGCAGCATCCAGTCCCCGACTCCGGGCCTGGGGACACCAAGTCCAGCCCGGCAGTAGCTGAGCTGGTTTTGCACACGCCATTGCTGGAGAGATAGGGTCACTGCTCGCATATCCGTGTCTCTGCATGTCTGTGCATCTGTGCGTCTGCCTGCCTGCATGTCTGCGTGTCTGTGTCTGTGTGTCTGCATGTCTGTGCGTCTGCCTGTCTGCGTGTCTGTCCGTCTGCCCGCCTGCCCGTCTGCACATCTGTGTGTCTGCCCGTCTGCATGTCTGCGTGTCTGCCTGTCTGCATGTCTGTGTGTCTGCATGTCTGCGTGTCTGTGCATCTGCCCGCCTGCAAGTCTGCATGTCTGCGTGTCTGCCCACCTGCCCGTCTGCATGTCTGCGTGTCTGCGTGTCTGGGCGTCTGCCCGCCTGCAAGTCTGCATGTCTGCGTGTCTGCCCATCTGCCCGTCTGCCCACCTGCCCGCCTGCAAGTCTGCATGTCTGCGTGTCTGTGTGTGCATGGCAGCAGTGCAGCCTCTGGCCTGACAGCAGCTGTGGACATGGGGCCCTGCTGCTCCTGGCCGGTGCCTTATCTCCAACTCTTCCCACAGTAGCTGCCACATCCCAGACGAGCCACATTGGCAAGGGGGCTCCTCCGCTGCCCTCGCCTGCGTCCCGGGCCCGGTCCTCCTGGGTGGCACCCCCTTCCCCGCCCCAGCGGCCCCTGGCCTCGCCCCTCCCGCTGGAGCTCCTGGCTGGGGTGTCAGACGCCCCCACACGTCCTGCTCACTCGGCCCCCGTCACCGGCCTGTCCCGTCCTGGAGGTGGCAGGGGGTGCGCGGGGCCGCAGGAGAGGGCGGAGGGCGAGTCAAGTCACGCAGGCCTGGGGACGGGCCTCTCCGGCTGGCAGCCCCCGAGCCCCCGGGCGGTTCCTGGAGTGAAGGGGGGCCTGTTTGCCGGAGGACACCGGTGACCCCGGCGGTGACCCGGCCCCACCGCACCTGTTTGCTGGCAGCAGGGACCGCTCAGCACAGCCACCTCTAATCCTGAGCAAACGCAGCCGGGGGCAGCCGGCCCACGCCCTGCCCACATCCTCCTCCCACCCACCCCCGCCCTGCTCCCCCTCGCCCGGGGGGGCCCGTTTAGAACCCCGAGACCCCACACTGTAGGTGCCTCAGGCCCCTCAGCTGCCTCTCCAGATCCCTCAGGGACTGGTGGTGGGGGACAGGCCCAGGACCCCAACACCTGCCTGAGGACGCTGCTCGGAAGACAGAGTCCCCCAGCCCCCCTGCTTCTCAGGCCCTTCCGGGTCCAGCTGGGGTGCTGGGGGGCCCCTGCCCGGCCTCCTCCCAGCCCATTCTCTGAATCACAGCCAGCACTGGAGCTTTCCGGGGAACGTGTGTTTCGACACAATTTCAAATTTACAGACAAGTTGAGAAAACAGTACAAGGAGCTTCTGTGTCCCCTTCACCCAGATTCGTCAGGGTTGACGTCTGGCCCGTTTCTTCCTCATCGCCCCCCCCATCTCGGCTTCGACGCCCTGTTCTGGATCACCTGTGTCTAAGCTGCAGGCAGCCTCCCCTCCCCTGCCCCCCTGGGCCCGGGTCCCTGACGCAGGGCAGCCCCTCACGTCACTGTAGGACAGTGTCACAGATGACAGAGCAGGGCCCTCATCGCCCCCACCCGCAGCCCAGATGCCCCCACAGTCCCGTCCTGGCCCAGGAGACAGTCGGGGCCACCTGCTGCCCTCAGCCCATCCCCGGGGTCGGTCCTCAGGCTCTCGTGGGGCAGCCCGGCCTTTCTGAGGACAAAGGCCGGTCGGGGGCTGCCTGCCCCTCCTCGTGCCCTGAGGGAGGCCCTGCTGATGGGGCCAGCGCTGGGACATGGACTCACGCCGCCTGGCCGAGGGGTGGCCCATCCGGTGAGGTGACCACTGCCCCCGATTCTGCGTGCGGGGGCCGTGGGCATCCTGTGCGGTTTCCCAGAGGCCCACGTCTATCGCCATGGGAGGAGCGTTCACTTCTCTGTGACTTGCCGTGTCCCTGGTTTGTGTTCGTCAGCGTGGGCTCAGGGATCCCCATTTTCCTGGTGGATTTTTGTTAAAATCGAGTCACATCCTGCCCTTTCCCTACTTTAAATGCTAAAATATGCGAACCCCTGCTCAAGGTAAAGCCAGACCCCCCGTCCCCTGGGCCTGCCCGGCCCTGGCCCCGGCCACTGGCCACTCCCCAGGAGCCGCCCCAGGCCTGGGACGGGCTGCTCCACCTGAGGGCTGCCTGCCTGGCTTGCAGAAGCCCCTCCTCCTCTCAGACCCCCCAGATGAGCCCAGAGCCCCCCTCTCTCGGGTCTTTCAAGGCTCTCATTGCCCCACAACACGGTCACGTACTATCAGCTTTGAAGGTGTGGAATGCCATCACCTTGTCCCCACAAATCCCCCCGGCAGCTGCACCAGGCCCGTGACGCTCAGAGTTTGCAGGAAAGAAGGAGGAGGGGAGGGGGAGCAGGTGAAGCCCTCGGTGAAGACGTGGGGGGCCACAGACTTCCCGGGGCACGGGGTGTCCTGGGGTTAGGCGCCCCCCACTTGGTGGCCGGGGTGCTCAGGCGGAGACTGACCCACCACCCCAGGACACGTCCGGCCCTGCCCCGGTGGCCCGATCCTGCGCACAGCCAGGCCGTGGTGGTCCCGACTGCCCATCCGTGTGTCTCGGCACAGACCACAGGCCGGGGGTCCGGGGGCTCCACCACCTGTTCCTCCTGGACAGCGGCCCCCCGAGTCTGGCTGGAAATCGCCCTGAGTGTGGGTGAGGAGGGGCCCAGCACCCCCGAGCCCAGGAAGGACCCGCTTGGCACCCAGGCCTAGGCCAGGGTCTCCCCGGCTGCTCGGTCCTCCTGCTCTGGCTTGCAGACCCCTGGCACATCCAGCAGTCACGGCGGGCACCGGGCTGCTGCAGCCCAAGCCCCCGAGAAGAGGCGGGACCTCCTAAAGCAGCCCGCAGCCCCTCTGAGGGCTGTGAGGGGTAGGCGTGGGGGGCCCCGCCCAGGGCTGGGTGGTGGCAGGGCACCCAGAGCTGCCTGTGGCCGGGACCCTCCACGGAGCCAGAAGGAGCACTGGGCAAACAGCCAGTGCTCAATAAATGCCTGCGAGCTGGTGACCCGGGGCCCGTGTCCCTTGGCTCTGCTGGCCCAGGGGGTGAGCAGGGAGGGGCTGGGGGGCTGAGTGGGGGGCTGCACCCGGAGGAAGAGCCCACCCTGGGCCTCCACGGGGCTGGGGGTCTGGGTTAGGAGACACCCAGGGGCAGGGCCTGAGCGCTCGCCCGGGGACAGGTTTCCGTGGGGACGTGGGGGGGTCCTCACTCATGGTGGCAGCCCCCTCCCTTCCCTCTGGGCCCGGACACCCCCTGCACTCCGTCAGCCGAGCGGGGAACGGCGTCCAACAGCACCTCAGGCCCCGGGCCAGCGAGGGCTGGTTCCTGGCAGCAGCCCTGGGCCCTCCCACCGTCCCCCTTCCCAGCAGAAACAGCCCCCCTCTTCCCTTCCTTTCTCTTCTGTTCTCGGCTCCTTCAACTGTGAAGAGGTAAACTCGGTTGAGCAAACAGGCTGAGCTCCCACAGCCGCATCCGGGATGTCTCAACAACCCCCAATGTCGGGGGATGCCCGGCGGCCACCCCTGCCCCGGACCCCGGCCTGGAGCCATCCCTCATCTGCTTGACCCGTGTCCGTGTGCCCGCGGGGGGCCCTGCCTGGGTGGGGAGGGGGCAGCCGCGAGTCCGGAGACATGGTGACAATGTAGGTGACACGTAGGTGACCATATCCACGGGGAAGAGCTGAGAGGGCACAGGCCCTGGGTGGGCACTGGGGAAAGGCTGCCTGGGGGGCTCTCCAGGACCCCTGAAGGCCGAGAAGCACTGGCTGTGGTTGGGGGGCAGAAGGACGGGCAGGCAGCGAGGAGGCCACGGACGCGTGAGGGGTGAGGAGGCAGGAGGTACCAGGCGAGGGTGGCCCCGGGATCTCCTGCTGCCTCTGGATGGACGGGCTCTTGGCCCAGTCTGTGCCCAGAGCAGGGACAGGAAGGCAGACAGAGCTCGCAGGTGGGGGTCCCTCCAGGACAGGCCCACGGGGCCACTGGCCCAGCCCTGGGGAGCCTTTGACCTAGGAAACGGCTGAGGTGGCGGCGGACAAGGTGTCCGAGCCTGTGCCACCAACATCAGCAGGAGCCCTGGACACGGGGACCAGCTCCTGCTGGGGTTCACCCGGGACCCCGCCTCGCCTCCAGCTCCCTGGCACGCTGGGAGCCCCTCGGGTCACAGCGCAGGGAAGAGTGGGGGGACGGTGCTGGGGAGAGGGCTCAGCCCGAGACCCGGGCCGCTGGAGGAAGGGACCCCCTAGGTGGGCCCTGGGGTCAGGAGATGCCACCGGAGGCTCCAGGTGGGGCAGCGGCACCCCCAGCCCACTGGCCTGTGTGTGTTGGGCAGCCCATGTCAGGGACAACGGGCCCGGCCCACGGAGCCCCAGGGTGCAGGAGAGCACTGGACAGGTGCCAACTGACTAGACGTGGGTGGCCGGGCACCTACCTCCTGGCCTCAGATTCCCTGTGTCCTTGAACTTGGGGACAGAGCACATGGGGCCCTGGTCAGCACGACTGGGGTCTCTGGACCCCACAAGCCACGCAGACTGGTCTCTCTGCCCCCACTCCTCGGCCAGCGTGCAACCCCTGAGCTGAGTGGGAGGGAACTGGCGAGGAGGGGGCTCCAGCCTCTCAGCCCTTCCCCTGCCCCCCGGCCCTCAATCCCCCTCCTCCAGGCCAGGCTCCCAGGAGGGGCTCGAGCCCAGGGGTGTGGGGGCTGCAGGAGGCAGACCTGGTGCTCCACGGACCCTGCCTTCCGAGGCCATCTACAGAGGGGCTGCTCCCTTCCCCCCAGGCCCCAGCAAGACGACCCCTCTCCCCTTGGACCCTCAGAAGCTGCTGGGTGGGTGGGGGTCCCCTCCAGCCAAAGCCTTCCTCCTCCGGCTCCTTCCTGCCCGTGGCTCCTCCCCGAGAGCAAACACACGTGGCAGGGGGGCAAGGACGGTGCTGCATAGCAGGGAGTGGGCGTGGGGCCAAGGCCACCTGCTACATAAGCCCAAGGCCCCCAGGGGAGCCAGCACCCTCCGCCTGCCGTGCCAGCCCCAGGATGGGTGCCAGGAGCGGGAGCTGGGCCCTGGCGGGGGTCCTCGTGGCAATGCTCGTGGCGCGGGCGGGTAAGGCCAATGCCCCTCCCCAGCCCCTCGATTTCGTCTTTGCAGACCCCTCCTGAGGTCCTGAAGCAGCCCCAGGTGCCCCAGGCCGGGCTCCACCCTGGCCCAGGAACGCTGTCGGCAAAGCCAGGGGCTGGCAGAAATGCCACCGTGGGCGCAGGGAGAAGTAGGAGCCCAGCCTCAGGGTGAGGGATGCAGCTGGGGTCCCCTCTGAGCCCCCATGAGGCCCCGCATCAGAGCAGGTAGGGACGGCCCCCCACGGGGCCCCAGGCCCGGGGTCATGCTCCCGTGCTGCACCCCTCATGGCCCCTTGGGGTGCCTGCAATCACGGGGCGGCCGAGGCCATCAGCAGAGGTGGGTGCCACGAACCCAATTGGGCTGGAGCGTCTGCGGCACCCACAGCCCAGGGCCGAGCTGCAGCTCCAAGGCTGTCAGCAGAGCTGCGACCCAGGGCGCTTGGCCCACACCCTGAGGACGTCCTGCCCAGGGCCTTGTCTGCACAGGGGGACCCTGTGGACCCAGCCAGCAGGGCCTCTTCCCTGGACTCAGCAAAGCGCTCCCCACGGGGCAGCCCGGTCTCCTTCTTGGGTGTGAGCAGGCTGGGAGGAGATGGGGTGTTTCCTGCAGCACCCCCAGTTGGGGGCCCAGAGAAGCCAAGGGGCCACAGGGCCCCCAGCCGGCTGAGCAGTGCAGGGCCCTCCCACACAGGGTCAGCCTTCCCACAGACCACCGCCCCCTCCACGTCAGCTCACATCCCTCTTGGTGCCTGGTGGACAGAGCCCTCGATGGGGGGTTGGACTTGGGTCCCAGTGGGACGGGGGCACCATGGTGGGGGCCCCTGGGAGGACCCTGTTGGGTGAGCACCAGGCCAGGGTCTTCCATTGCCTGGTACGTTGGGGGTCAGGCCATGGCAGGGGGGCACGAGTAGGGGGCGGGTGGTGGGCTTCTCTCGGCTGGGGGTGAAGGCCCAGACTTCACAGGAGACCTGAGCAGGAAGGGCCAGTGGCCTGGGGCGGGGCGGGGGCTCCCCACTCCCTCAGCATGCCCACCCCATCCACTGCCAGTGCCTGGCCAGGCCAGGTCCACACAGAAGGGGACAGCACGGGGCTCCCAGAGGTCAGAGGTCATGGGATCAGGTCAAGGGGAAACCAAACCTAGGGGTGTGTGCGTGAACTGAACACAGGGCCCGCAGAGCAGCGGGCTCGGGTCAGGGTAGCAGCCACTGCCCACCACTGCGGCCACTTACAGGGCGCCGGGCATGAGACAGGCCAGAGGCACTGAGGAAATTCTGGGGCAGAGTGTGCCCACTGAGCCCAGCAGGGAGGAACCTTGGGGGCCTCAGCATGTGGACCCCCAGCCCACAGAGCAGCAAGAGGTTGTGGGGAGTGCCCCTGGCTGCTGGAGGAGGCCGCACGGGGTCGGCCTTGCCTGGAGGTGCGGACGGAGCGGGGACCTGGGGGCTCATGCCAGCTCTGGTCCTGGTCCAGCTGGGTCATGGCCGGAGGCCGCCCTGACTGCCTCCTTCTCCCCGACAAAGCCGCTCTTTGTCCTCCAACACGCGGGACAGGGCGGGACAGGAGGGGGTCGCTGCCCCTCAGCAGCAGGTTCACGGGGCCTGCACCGGTCCCCAAGTCCCTGGTCCTGCCCCAGCCAGCTGCGGCCTCTGCCCCTGCACGCTGGAGATGACCCCCCCATCTGCAGAAGGCGCGGGCCGGGCAGCGCCAAATGGGGTGCAGGGGCAGCAGGGCCCCAGCCACCGCGCAGCGCTCCCTGCCGCCCTGGAACTCCCGCCCGGGCAGGGCCTTGTGCTGTTGCTCTGAGTGACGCGGAGGCGGCTGCCGTGGACGGGGCTGGGGCTGTTCAGTCAAATCCCATTCGGGTCCCTGGAGCGGCCTCAGGGGTCTGCAGAGGTGTAGATGCCACGTGTGGGCCCTCCACGAGGCTGGGTGGGGGCGTGGGCAGGCGCGGGCAGGGGTCTGTCACCCACACCTGCCCCTTTCCCCACAGAGACCCAGCGCAGCCTGGAGCCAAGCTGGGAGAGCACAGCGGCCACCATGGACAGTCAGAGGGTGAAGGGTGGTACGTGGCCAGGACCCAGGGGTGTGCTCCCCGACCGGTAGAAGTTGGGGTGTCAAGCAAGCTGGGGGGCCAGGCAGGCCGGGGTCTGCAGGGGGTGGGGTGTGGGTTGGGGCCTCATGTGGCCCTTCCCAGAGCTGCCTGTCACACAGAGACCCTTTGAGGCCGTCAGCCGAGCTCAGTGCTGACACGTGAGGGGCAGAAAAGGCCCCCAAGTTGGGCCCAGGACAGTCCCTGGTGCACACAGGCCAGTGGGAGAGGAGGCCCAGGAGGGTCCCACGGTGCCAAGGAGCGGCCAAGGGGCCGGCGCTCGGTTCTGGCGCCTTGTAGCTGGGTCAGGGCCCACTGCTGCCCCTGCTGCCCCAGACCAGTGGCTTCCAGGGTGACCCAGCCCTCATCCACAGCCCGCCAGATACCCTTGCCCAGTGGGCGCCTGACCTTCATCCCACCGGTCACCGTCTCCCCCAGCGTGAGCCGTAAGTGGACAGGATGGGGGAGGGGGTGTCACAGCCTGGGTGGGGGGAGGTCAGCGGGCAGCGGGGTGCTGGAGTGGCAGCGAGACCCGCAGCGCGCCCGCTCCCCACAGCCCTGAACCCCGCACACAACGGCCGGGTCTGCAGCACGTGGGGCGACTTCCACTACAAGACTTTCGACGGCGCCATGTTCCGCTTCCCCGGGCTCTGCAACTACGTCTTCTCCGCGCACTGCCGCGCTGCCTACGAGGACTTCAACGTGCAGATCCGCCGCGGCCTGGCGGGGCCTAGGCCCACCATCAGCCGCGTGCTGCTCAGGGCCCAGGGACTGGTGCTGGAGCTCGCCCGCCGCGCGGTGCAAGTCAACGGGCAGCGGTGAGGGGCGCGCGGCCGGGGGCGGGGCCTGAGGGCGCGGGCGGGGCCACGCTGGAGCCGGACCTCGTGGGGGGCAGGGGTGGGGCAGAGGGGAGCCCGTGTGCCCTCTCTCAGCGCAGGCCCCGCTGGTCCCGTGCACTGGGGTCTCCGGGGCCGCGCGGCTGGGGGAGGGTCGGGGTCGGGGTCAGAGCGTGGGCGGGGCAGCGGGTCCCGCCTTCCGCCCGAGCCCTGGGCCCATCCGAGGCTTCCTCAGGGAGGAGCTGCCCTACAGCCGCGCCGGGGTCCTGGTGGAGCGAAGCGGCTCCTACCTCAAGGTCACCATTCGGCTGGTCCTGACCTTCACCTGGAACGGCGAGGACAGCGCCCTGGTGAGGCCACCCCGCCCCCACTCCCCCCGACCTCCCTGACCCCCCCCACCCGCTCCACAGCCCACTGACCCCACCTCAGACCAGGCTACAGCCCCCCAGGCCCAGGGGTGGAAATGGGGCACCAAACCCTGGGATGCTGGGGGAGGGTGGTCCCTGGGTTCCGGGGGGGCTGGGGCTGTGGAGCCAGGTGGGCAGGGATTGGAGCTGCCTCTGCACCCCGACCCCCTCAGCTGGAGCTGGACCCCAAGTACGCCAACCAGACGTGCGGGCTGTGCGGGGACTTCAATGGGCTCCCGGCCAACGAGCTCTACGTCAATAGTGAGGGCTGCGGGGCAGGGCCGGGGCGGGCAGGGCCAGGAGGTGGGAGGGGCACTCCGGCAGGAGTTTTGGGGTCCTGGGCATGGCAGTCAGCTGCAGGGAGCTGGAGCCCTTCCAAGCCCTCCCAAGGCCCCCAGAGGCCGCTTGCGGCCCGGGGCTCCTGAGCACCTCTCCCCGCAGACATCAGGCTGACCCCGCTGCAGTTCGGGAACCTGCAGAAGCTGGATGGGCCCACGGAGCAGTGCCGGGACCCACTGCCCGCCCCGGCCAGCAACTGCACGGACGAGGTGAGCTCAGGGTGAGGTCCCGAGGCCGGGGAGGGCTGTGCCGAGGCTGAGGGCTGGGCTGGGGTTTCCCAGCCCGGGCACAGTGAGAACACGGCCTCCAACCCCCAGGGCAGGGGGTCTGAGGGGCCAGGACAGGGGCAGGGTGGATGGGAGTGACCTGGAAGCTCCAGGACCCCCCAAACCAGCCAAATCCCTGTCCCTTGCATTGTGATGGGAACGAGAACGTCAGCAAAGCCCCGGGACCCACGGCCCCTTGCCTGGTGGGTGTGGGAGGGCAGGACGGGGGGGTGGGCGTGCATCAACCAGCCCTCACCCAGTGCCCACTGGGGCCACCTGAAGGTGGACCAGCGCCCCCACCTGCCCCCCACCTGTCCTGCACCCCTGAAGCTCTGAGCAGCCTTTTGGGGGCAGGGTCCACACCTCACCCAGGGCTCACACCACACTTTGCTCACACCATGGGCAGGTGTGTCCTGGAGCCCTGGGGCCCAGAGCCAAACAGAGCTCTGCACCCACAGTGGCAGGTTCACAACTGGGTGGGTAGAAGGAAAAGAGGAAGGAAGGAAAGATGGGTGGAGGGATGGAGAAAGGGAGGGAGGAAGGAGGGGCAGATGGAAGGAGCTTGGGGGAAGAAAGGGGTCTCCCTGTCCTGGGTAAAGGCAGGTGGTCCTTGTCCCCGGCCTGCATGCCCTGGTGAGCTCTCGGGGTGGACGGAGAGGACCATGAGCTACTCTGTGGGTTCCCGGGCGCCCAGCCTTGCTGTGCTGCCCAGGAGGACGTCTGCCGCCGCACCCTGCTCGGCCCGGCCTTCGCCCAATGCAATGAGCTGGTGGACGCTAGCACCTACGTAGCCGCCTGCACCCAGGAAATTTGCCGCTGCCCCACTTGCCCGTGCGCCACCTTTGCAGAATACTCACGCCAGTGCGCCCACGCCGGGGGCCAGCCGCAGAACTGGAGGGGTCCCGACCTCTGCCGTGAGTGTCCAGGAGCCCCAGGGGCAGCAGGAGACCCCTGCGCAGGGCAGTGGCATCTGGGTGGGGACCCAGGTCAGGGGCTGCAGGCGGGAGGGTGGGCAGGCGTGGGAGGAGGGTGCTGGGAGGGCGGGAGGGGTTCAGGGGCCTGCTGGTGGCACGTGGAAGGATGGCGGGCAGCAGACACGGGCTCCGACCAGCCAGGACGGTGGCTCAGCCCAGGAAGCCCCCCCGAACCCCTGGGCCCTGGGAGCAGCTTCCCACAGCTGAGCGCTGCACCCTCACCCCACAGCCCAGACGTGCCCTCCCAGCATGCAGCACCAGGAGTGCGGCTCACCCTGCACTGACACCTGCTCCAACCCCGAGCGCTCCCAGCTCTGCGACGACCACTGCGAGGATGGCTGCTTCTGCCCCCCAGGCAGGTCTCCCGGGGTCCCTGCGTCCCCTGGAGCAGCTGCCCCAGGTCACGGTGGTTTCAACACGGACCCCGGGAGAGCGCCCTGACCCGAGGGATGGGAACGAGGCGGGAGTGGGCAGGCCCTGGGCCCCAGGGGCAGGCAGGGGCAGAGGCCAGAGGCTTCCTGCTTGTCCCAGGGTGTGTGGCTCGTTGTGTGTGGGGGGGCTCCTCCCAGGGGCAGGGCAGCAGGGGCCACAGGTGGGGAGAACCAAGCTCTGCCTCGCTGCTGGGCGGCCACAGCCAGGTGCCCCCACCCCCAGCTCCTCCTGTCCCCTTCCTCCCCCACGGGTCACTGCCGGGACCACGGGGGCCGGCTTCACTCTTGGAAGCCCAGGAAGTGCAGGCAGGAGCCCCCCATGCTGCTTCCCTAGCTCTCTGCCTGCCCCGGCACTCACTCTGCCCCGCCCCACCCAGGCACGGTGCTGGACGACCTCACGCGCTCGGGCTGTGTGCCCCGGGAGCGCTGTCCCTGCACCCACGGCGGCCGCACCTATGCCCCGGGGGCCTCCTTCACCACCAGCTGCAGCTCCTGGTAGGCGCCCCCACCCGGCCTCTTCCTTGGGGGAGCACGGGCGCCTCGGCCCTGTACCAATCATGGCCCCTCTCGCAGCACCTGCTCCGGGGGCCTCTGGCAGTGCCAGGACGTCCCGTGCCCGGGCACGTGCTCGCTGAGCGGCGGCTCCCACGTCTCCACCTACGACCAGAGGCTCTACGACGTGCACGGGGACTGCGGCTACGTGCTGACCAAGGTGCAGCTGCGCCGTCAGGGCCGCCCCACCATCTGCCCCGGGGGAGGGTCCCGGGTGGCCTGTGACGGGTCCCGAGAGGGGATCCCTGGGCGGCCCTCACCTGAGCCCCAGGGGCACCCCCAGCCTGGGGCGAACTCCCTCAGGTGCTGCAGGTGCCAGGGGCCCCCTCGCCAGCAGCACACAGCTGTTGGCTCCCAGCCTGGGGGCCATGGGACCCCACACTGCCCTCCGGGGCCGGCCACCCCCTGATGCATTTGTGGGGTTTTCCTGCCAGAAATGTGCTGACAACGCCCTCACGGTGCTTGTGGAGCTGCGGAAGTGTGGCCTGACAGACAGCGAGAACTGCCTCAAATCAGTGACGCTCAGCCTCAACGGCGGGGACACGGTGAGGGCCACTGTGCCGGGGAGGGGCGGACGGGGAGCCACCGGGAGTGACAGAGACAGAGGGAGGCGGAGGCAGGGAGGGGACCAAGGCGCCCCCTCCACCTCAGCCCCTGGGCCCCAGGACCCTGCGGCAGCTCCACGGGGCAGCCCAGGGCGGTCAGTCACCCGGGGGATGAGGCAGGTGTCCTCCTGGCCCTTGACGGCCGCCGTGCTCCTCTCCAGGCTGTCCGCGTGCAGGCTGGCGGGCAGGTGCTCGTGAACTCCATCTACACCCAGCTGCCCGTGTCGGCAGGTAGGCGGCTCCACAGCACGGGCCCCGCCGGCGCCCTGTGGCCTCGGGCCGTCCCAGGTGTCCAGTCTCTCCTCTGGAAAGAGGGTACTCGGGGTCCAGAGTGCAGGGGTGGCCATGAACATCCCCTGCCCAGGTCCCCCCTTGGGGTGGGACGGTGTGGGGGCTTGGGACACGGCCGGCTCCGTGCCGCCTCTGACCGCCCCGCCCCCGCCCCAGCCAACGTCACGGTCTTCCAGCCCTCGTCCCACTTCCTCCTGGTGCACACGGCCATCGGCGCACAGGTGCACGTGCAGCTGGTGCCACGGATGCAAGTGTGGGTGAGGCTGGACCCCTCCTACCACGGCCAGATGTGCGGTGAGCCCCTGGCCACGGTGGTGGGAGTCTGCAAGGCGGGGGCTGCCGGGCAGAGGCGGGCGGGGAGGCCGGGGAGGGGCCCAGGCCAGCTTGGGGGAGGGGCTGACCCCCATCAGCCGCTGATGCCCACCCCGCCTGGCCCCCAGGCCTCTGCGGGAACTTCAACCAGAACCAGGCCGACGACTTCGCGGCCCTCAGCGGGCTGGTGGAGGGCACGGGCGCCGCCTTCGCCAACACCTGGAAGACCCAGGCCGCCTGCCCCAACGTCAAGAACAGCTTCGAGGACCCCTGCTCCCTCAGCGTGGAGAACGGTACAGCCCCCACCCCCAGCTGCCCTCCCTCGGGGACCCTGGTGAGCAGGGGTGCTGGGGCTGAGCTGGGGGCCCCCATTCCGGAAGGGGCTGCAGGCATGGGGACACGACAAGGGGCTCCTGTTGGCAGAGGGGTGGAGGGTGCTGGGCAGGGTGGGGGCATTGAGCCCCTAGTCCCTGAGCTGCATCAGGGGCCAAGGGCAGCGCCCCCACTCACCCCCAATCCCCCACCCAGAGAACTACGCCCAGCACTGGTGCTCGCGGCTGACGGACCCTGTGGGTGCCTTCTCATCCTGCCATTCTGTGGTCAACCCTGCACCCTTCCACACGGTGAGCAGCCATGGGTCCCCAACACCTGGGGCGCAGGGGCCAGCATGAACCAGGGAGGGGCTACTCACCCCATGCATCTCCTTCCCGGGAAGCCTGAAGCCCCCGGGTGCGTGCCCACTGATGAAGCCCCCCTGTGCAAACTCACCAGTGCCCTCCCGTGTTCACCACCTTGTCTGTCCCAACTGAGGCCGGTCTCCTGCCACCAGTTGCCCCATCCCACCATCCCTGTCTTGTGCACGCCGAGCCCCCTCCACACCCACCACCCTGCATGGCCTTCTGCTGCTCCCAGCCCCTGCCCAGGCCCCCACGGGTCCCCGTATGTTGCCCCCTCTGGGCCTGGCTCCTGGTCCAGGACCGGGTCAGTGGACACCTGTCGGGGGAGGGAGGGAGGGCCGCCTACTGGGCCGGGCCTGACGGCCCCCCACAACCCCAGAACTGCCTGTTTGACACCTGCAACTGCGAGAGGAGCGAGGACTGCCTGTGCGCCGCGCTCTCCGCCTACGTGCGCGCCTGCGCCGCCCGGGGCATCCTGCTCAGCGGCTGGAGGGACGGCGTCTGCAGTGAGTGCCCGGCGGGCGGGGGGCCCCAGCCTGCATCCCTCGCTTTGTCGGAGGCCACGTGTCCTGGCCCTGCCAGGCGCGGACGGGGACACGGTGGCTCGGGGAGCGTCGGTAGCCGCCGGAAAGCGTTAAGGCCAGGGCTGCCCCAGTTCCTGAGCTCTCTATTCCTGCCCCTCCCCAGCCAAGTACATGCACAACTGCCCCAAGTCCCAGAGCTACGCGTATGTGGTGGACGCCTGCCCGCCCACCTGCCGCGCCCTGAGCGAGGCCGACGTCACCTGCAGCATCTCCTTCGTGCCCGTGGACGGCTGCACCTGCCCCGTGGGCACCTTCCTGGATGATGCCGGCGCATGCGTGCCTGCCGAGGGGTGTCCCTGCTCCCTGCGCGGCTCTGTGGTGGCCCCCGGGGAGACCGTGCGTGATAACGGAGTGGTGTGGTGAGGGGCAGTGGCGGGGGCCGGTGGGGGCGGGGGCTGGTGTCCCGCAGAGGACTGGGGGAAGAACAGGGGGTATCCTGCAGGGAGCTGGGGGAGGAAAGGGGGGTGTCCTACAGGGAGCTGAGGGGTGCAGGTTTCCCACAGAGGACTGGGGAGCAGACATCCTGTGCAGAGCAGTGGGCGCCCCATGGGGCTCTCTGGGCTCCTGCCTCCCCTAACCCCAGCAGGTCTTGCAGGCTGCCTGTAGCCCCCGGCGGCCCATCCCTGAGGGTGGGGGTGGGAACAAGGGAGCGTCACCAGCGCTCGGACGGGCTGCGCCCTTGCCAACGATCCCCTGCCCTGCCACGAGACCAGGGGTCAAACGTTTCTGGAGGATTGAAGCCACGAGGTTTTCCTGCCCAGTGACCCTAAGAGGACAGCCATTGTCCAGGGCAGGGCCCCCAAATGCCACCCTGTGCTTCCTTCCACATTGGGTGCTGTCGGCTGTGGAGGGGCTGCCCAGCGGGGGGCTGTGGCACTGCAGGGAGAGGAGGGGGCTGGCGTGGAAACCTGCCCCCACGCAGTGCACCCCACGCCACCTGCTGGGCTCCACCTGCTGGTCTGGGGGTCCCCGCCACAGCCCCTCCCGCACAGGGCTGCTCGCCTGTCCCACCCCCAAGGTTTCTAAACATAAAGGGTCTCCCTGGAGGGGACAGGAGCACAGGGTGGGGCCAGCAGCATTGGCCCCCACCCCCATCAGACCGTCTGTAGCAGGGTCCCCCTTCCCTGGCTCCTGAGATCCTCCAGAGGGTCCCGGCCACAGAGGGATGGGGTCTGGGGGCCCAGGGGGAGCCGGTCCAGACCGAGGCCGTCCATCTCTCGTAGCTCGTGTGCGAGCGGGAAGCTGAGCTGCCTGGGAGCCATGGAGCAGAAGGACCGGGGTAAAGCCCCACCCCCCGCCGGACCCCCAGACCCACTGCCCGTGCGGAGACCCGTTGGGAGAGAGGGCGAGGCACTGCTGGCCGCAGAGCCCCTGGGTGGGGGGTGCAGGGGTCAGACCTCGGTCAGTCTGAGGGTGCCCCAGGGCCCTCGCAGCGTGCCCTTCCCCCGCAGAGTGCCTGCCCCCCATGGAGTACCTGGACTGCAGGGGCAGCCCGGCGGGCACCCCCGGGGCCGAGTGCCTGCGGAGCTGCCACACGCTGGACGTGGACTGCGTGAGTTAGGGGTCTCCCAAGGGCACAGCCACAAGCCCCCGTCCCTGTGCCATGGGGGCCGGGCTGGGAGTGGGAGCCCCACCTGCCCCTGCTCCCCAAGCCCACAGCCCACCTGTGGGACCAGCTGACACCTGGAGGCCCTCAGGGGTGGGTAGGGGGGCCATCCCTAAGCCTGGTGCACCCCCAGGATTCGACAGCCCCCCACTCACCTCAGTGTCCCCAGCCCGGGGGATGAGCTGCCTGGGGCAGGGAGCCGCCTCCCCTTGGTCCCCTGACTGGTGCCCGCTGCCCCCACAGTACAGCACCCAGTGTGTCTCCGGCTGTGTCTGCCCCCCGGGGCTGGTGGCCGACGGCAGCGGGGGCTGCATCTCCCAGGAGGACTGTCCCTGTGAGCACAACGAGGCCACGTACAGGCCCGGGGACACCATCCAGGTTGACTGCAACACCTGGTGGGTCGGGGCTCTGGGGGGCCCTGCAGGGAGGGGCGGAGGCTGCCCCCAGCACGCGCCTCAGGGCTGGCCTGAGGGGCTGGCCTGGCAGTGCGCTTCCTGGGGGGCCCTGAGCAGCAGCCGCCCGCCTGTGCTCCCCGGGGGGTGGGCATAGTTCTCAACGGTTCTCCAGATGAGGAGGCTGAGTCTCCGGGCGGTGGGGTGACAGCCTGAAGGTTTGGGGGGCCCCGTCCAGCCTTCGATGAGCAGACACCCCCCACCCCAGCACGTGCAGGAACCGCCGCTGGAACTGCACCCATCAGCCCTGCATGGGCACGTGTGTGGCCTACGGGGATGGGCACGTCATCACCTTCGACAGCGAGCGCTACAGCTTCGAGGGCAGCTGCGAGTACACCCTGGCACAGGTAGGCCTGCCCCGCGCCCCTTCCTGAGGGCTGCCCCCACCCCTGGGCCCCGCCACTCAGCAACCCCTCCTGTCCCAGGACTACTGCGGGGCCAGCGCCAGCGCTAACGGCACCTTCCGCATCATCACCGAGAACATCCCCTGTGGGACCACTGGCGTCACCTGCTCCAAGGCCATCAAAGTCTTCCTAGGGGTGAGGGCGTGGGGGCCCCTGGGGACCCTCCTCCCTGCTCTGCAACCAGCAGGGTCCCCACCCTACCGGAACCCCCAGCCGCTGGGCTCCAGGCCTGCAAAGAAGACTTCTGAAGCTGTCATCAATAACTCCCCTCAGCTGGCGGGGGGCCCCCAAACCCACCCAGCAAAGGGGCTCAGGAGTCACAAGGCAGTGAGCAGGTGGCTGGTAGAGGGGTTTCCACTGCAGGGGCTGGAGGGGGTGAGAGTGGGGGCCAGGGGCCCCCCCAGGCCCGAGTGAGGGTAGGATGGGGGAAGGTGTGGAAGGAGGAGGTGGGGGGCCCTGCCGCAGCCATGCAGACCCCATCCTGCTCTGCAGCCATGCTTCAACCACAGCCCTGTGTCCACCTGACTTCTCCCCTCAGCTTCTGTTTCAGGGGCCCCAAGTCCACCTCAGGCTTAGTGATTTGCTGGGACCCCCGGGACTCAGGAAAGCTGTTATGCTCAGGGTTACAGTTTATTACAGTGAAAGGAAACAGGTTAAAACGTGCAAAGTGTAAGAGCACACGGGGCGGGTCCAGTTAAGATGGGCACTTGCATCCAGCTGTCCTCTCCCAGGGAGCTGTGTGGACAGTGCTCAGTTCTCGATGGGCAGCCACAGCCCGTGGCATCGCCCCCAGGGGACCCCCAAGCCCTGCTGTCCAGGGGTCTTGCTGGGGCTTGGCACGTGGGCCCGGCTGGCCCGGCTGACCGTCTGCACGGTTGACCTGACTTCAGCCTCTCCTGAGCTCAAGCTGCTCTCACGTGGCCCCTGCCCCCAGGCATCTCGTAGTTTGCAGAACAGAGAGAGTGAGGCGAGGAGATGCTCGTCGGGCAGGACGTTCCAGGCTCAGAGGCCGACCCCAGCAGCCGGTCAGGCTGGGCCTTTCTTGGGAACTTGCAGGGTTGGGACAGCCCCAGCCTGCTCGGCTCCCAGCAGCGCCTGCCAAGCCTCTCGCCTCGTGCTCCGGAGCTCTCGGGAGCTCAGCCCCTCCTTATAGCCAGCCCTGTGCCGAGACCCCTCACCCCCCGTGGAGTCTCTGTCCTGGGTGGGGGGCCCCTTGGCTCTCCAAGGGCCACGGGGTCAGCGCCTGGCCCCAAACTCACCCATCAGCTCCCTACAGCTTCCTCCTTCCCTGTATCCCCCTTGCCAGGATTATGAGCTGATCCTCAGCGAGGGGCACGTCAAGGTGGTGGCGAGGGGGTCCGGCGGAGACCTGCCGTACAAGATCCGCTACATGGGCATCTACCTGGCCATCGAAGCCCACAGTGGGCTGGTCCTCCTGTGGGACCGCAAGACCAGCCTGCTCATCAGGCTGCCCCAGCATTACAAGGTACATGCAGGTGGCAGCCGTGGGACCCAGTGCAGGTGGGGACAGGCCCCGACTCTGACACATGCCAGGGGCCAGTGAGCTGGCCATCAAAGGTGCCAAGGGGTGGTCCCACTGGGAGACCCTGGGGCCTGGGATAAGGCACACACAGAGTCAGGGTTCCAAGGGGGGCCCAATGGAGACCAACCCAAATGGGTGCCTCAGGGGACAGCCTGGAGGGGATGCTGGCCCTGTGTTCCCTGGTCTCCCCGTGTGGCAATGCCACAGCTGCTGGACTGAGGGGCTCCCGGGCTAGTCCCCACCTGACCCCCACAGGATTCACGCACCCCGTCTCCCCTCCCATCCATGTGGCCCAGAGCAACTGGGGCCCTGCAGTTCCCCATGGGCTGGGGTCCCGGTACTTCCTGCTTCATCGGCCTCCCTGTGTCCACAGGGCAAGGTCTGCGGGCTGTGCGGGAACTTTGATGACAATGCCGCCAACGACTTCACCACGCGGAGCCGGTCCGTGGTGGGGGACGTGCTGGAGTTTGGCAACAGCTGGAAGTTCTCCCCGACCTGCCCCGATGCGCTCGCCCCCAGGGACCCCTGCACCGCCAACCCCTACCGCAAGTCCTGGGCCCAGAAGCAGTGTAGCATCATCAACAGCAGCCCCTTCGCCGCCTGCCGGGCCCAGGTGGGGTGCTGGGCAGGGCGGGGGCTCATCCTTCTGGGCCTGGGTGAGGGTGGGGGGTCCCTGTGAGCCTGAGACTTGTTTGGGGCTCCAGGAGGTGCCAGCTGGGTGGGAACATGAGATGGGGTTCTGGGGTTCACCATGGGACACCTCACAGACTAGGCCCCTGGGGCCAGGGACACGGACGTCTGCGCCCTCAGATCTGGGCTGCAGGTGGGACATCCTGGAGTAAGCCCCAGAAAGCCAGGGGTCCTGCTGGATCGTATCACAGGGCTGGGGTGGGGGGGCACGCTGCTCAGCACCATCTGTCTGTCTGTCTGACAGCACCCATTAGGCCTGGTGTACACAGGTTGGCCATCCCTGGGGATCATTTGGGGTCCCGTGTCTGCCCCCCTGAGCTCCTTGGGGATTTTTTGGGGTCCCGTGCTTGCTCCCACTGAGCTCGACGGGGAACCCACCAGGCCAACATGCAAGTCAAGTCGTGGGCCTAACCCCAGGAGCCCTGGGAGAAGTGGGGGCCCCTGGCTTGCACCCCACACAGAGTGCCGGACCCCGGGATCACTCTCATGCAGGTGGAGCCCACCAAGTACTACGAGGCCTGCGTGAGCGACGCGTGTGCGTGCGACTCCGGGGGCGACTGCGAGTGCTTCTGCACGGCCGTGGCCGCCTACGCCCAGGCCTGTCGCGACGTGGGCGTGTGCGTCACCTGGAGGACCCCGGACATCTGCCGTGAGTCGGGCTCTGTCCGTGGTGCTGAAGGCCGCAGGCTCAGGGGGCGGGGAAGGGGCGGGGCCGTAACGTGGGCGTGGGCGTCACCTGGAGGACCCCGGACATCTGCCGTGAGTCGGGCTCTGTCCGTGGTGCTGAAGGCCGCAGGCTCAGGGGGCGGGGAAGGGGCGGGGCCGTAACGTGGGCGTGGGCGTCACCTGGAGGACTCCGGACATCTGCTGTGAGTCGGGCTCTGTCCGTGGTGCTGAAGGCCTTGGGCTCCGGGGGTGGGAAAGGGGCGGGCGCGGGGAGAGCAGGGCAGGGGAGGGGCTGCTGGGGGGGGGTCGCAGCCTGGGCTCACCCTAGAGCTGCCCCGCAGCTGCCCCCGGGCTATTAGGCCTCACTGCACACGTGTTCGCACATGGACACCCAACACGCAGGTACAGTTAACATGCGTTTGTGCACATCCATGTGCACAGATGTAGGCAGGTGGCATAAAAACCAGACAGACAACTCCAAAACAAGGAGACTTGCCCAGCCTGAGACCCCACTTGCACTCCACTGCACCTCACTACTCACAAGCGTGTGATCAACTCTGGGATAGGGCCCCCAGTGCCAGCTGCCCTCATGCGTCAAGGGGCTGAGACATCCTGCTGGTGCCCACCCTCCAAGCCTCTGCTTTCTATGCCCAGCCCTGTTCTGCGACTACTACAACCCGCATGGGGGGTGCGAGTGGCATTACCAGCCCTGCGGGGCGCCCTGCCTGAGGACCTGCCGGAACCCGAGTGGGCGTTGCCTCGTTGACCTGCCTGGCCTGGAAGGTGAAGGGCAAACTGTGGCGGGGGGATTCTCAGGGGCCTATGGGAAGGTGAGGGAGAGACGGACAGTCCACCAGTGACTGAGGCTCCTGGGGCAACCCCAGGGCCAGGCTGCCTGAAGGTCTCACCCAGCTGGCCGGAGCCTCAGAGCACCCTGCATGCACACACACACCCCTAGCTGCTTGGGGCAGTGTCAGGGGTGCCCTCTGCCCCTGGGCCGGCCCCTGGCATAGGGAAGGGGGAGATGGGGCTGTGCAGGGAGATGCAAGGGCTGAAGGGGCCTGAGTGAGCCTCCTCCCCCTTCTGCCCCTCCTAGGCTGCTACCCCAAGTGTCCCCCCAACAAGCCCTTCTTCAGTGAAGACGAGATGAAGTGCGTGGCCCAGTGCGGCTGCTATGACCAAGATGGAAATTACTATGATGTTGGCATGAGGGTCCCCACTGAAGAAAACTGCCAGAGCTGGTGGGTGGGGTGGGGGTGGAGGAGCCAGGAGGGGAGGCTGGGACTGGGGGTGGGGTTCCTGCTGGCCACAGCTCCTCTCTCTGCCCCCCGCAGTAACTGCACCGCTGATGGCGTCCGGTGCGGGTACAGCCCCATGGGTAAGGAGGCTGCCGTGCGGGTGGGGGTGGGGGCTGACCGGCTGCAGGGCCGCCACATGAGCTCTGCACCCCACCCCCAGCCTGCAGGTGCTCCTATGAGGGCAAGACCTTCGGCTACGGGGAGGTCATCTACAACACCACCGACGGTCTTGGTGCTTGCCTGCTGGCCATCTGCGAGGACGGCGGGGCCATCGCCCGGAGCACTGTGAAATGTGCGGGGATCACATCCACCACGCCCTTCACCTTCACCTCCACCGCAGCCCCACCCTCCACGGCAGGTAAGCCCCGGGCAGAGCAGCATGGGGTCTTCTTGCATCCTCAGGCCCCTGTGCCCTCAACCTCTATGGGTCTCTGCAGCGGCCTTGGCCCCCATGTAGGCGACAAGGTCGAACCCGCGGGGAGCCCCTGGCCCTCCTGCCCAGTGCTCCTGGGGCCAGGACACCCCACCCCAGGCAGCTGTACCTCCCTACACGGACTCCCTGACCTCATGCTGCACCTCTCCGGGGTGCCCCTAAATTCTTGCAGACTGCAGCCTGCCCCTTCATGTGCCCAAGCCGGCGGCTCCCTCCGAGCACTGGGCCAGGTCCTTCATCTAGGAAAGGCCCCGAGCGAGCCTTGGGGTGGGTCTGTGGGGGCCTCTCTGGAAGCCTGCAGGCGAGGGAGGGGCCAGCGCTGGGGTGAGAGGGCAGCCAGGGCAGAGGGGTCTCCCCACGCCGCTCACACCCAGCCTCCCGTGCAGGCTCCATCCCCACCCTCTCGGCGGCCTCCCCCACGTGCGTGCGGGAAGTCTGTGGGTGGTCCGACTGGCTGGACGGCGACCACCCGGCACTGGGGCTCGAGGACGGGGACTTTGAGACATTTGAGAACCTGAGCCTGCAGTTCAGCATCTGCCAGGCCCCAGCAGCCATCCAGTGCCGAGCGCAGCAGTTCCCCAACACGCCCCTGGAGGAGCTGGGCCAGAAGGTGGCCTGTAACCGGACATGGGGGCTGGTGTGTGCCAATCACGAGCAGAGGCCCCCACTCTGCCTCAACTATGAGCTGCGGGTGCTGTGCTGTGCCTACGTGCCCTGCGGCCCCTCCTCGGCACCCAGCACCAGCCCTGGGCCTTCCCCCAGTGTCACCACCCAGCTCAGGACCACCATGGAGACCTCTGCACCCCCCAAATCCCTGCCCACCCCCACCCGGACCATATCCACAGGGGAAACGACCCTACAGCCAACTGCAAGCTCCAAGGCTTCCATGGCCGAGACCCCACAAACACACTCCACCCCCACCATGGTGCCCACCACGCAGCTGAGCAGCACCATCCCCTGCCAGCCCGTGTGCTGGTGGACACGGTGGTTTGATGAGGATTACCCCAAGTCGGAAGAGGCTGGGGGGGACATCGAGTCTTACGACAAAATCAGGAGTGCGGGAGGGGACATTTGTGAGCAGCCCCAGGCTATCGAGTGCCAGGCCGACCTGTACCCCAACAGGACCCTCGAGCAGATTGGCCAGAAAGTGCACTGTGACGCCTCCTTCGGCCTGGTCTGCAGGAACGAGGAGCAGGAGGGCACGTTCAGGATGTGCTACAACTACAGAATTCGCCTTCTGTGCTGCAGCTACAGCCACTGCCCGGCCAGCACCCCAACACCAGCAACTCTAAGCAGCTCAGCCGTGTCCTCCACACCCGGCAGCACCTCAAAATCAGACCAGACTCTCTTGGTCAGCACAACGGCGGCACCCCCCCGCTTGACGCACTCGACACTCCGACCCACACCTCCCAGTCCCAGCGCCACGAGCCGGGGGACAACTGGCTGCCAGCCCAGGTGCGAGTGGACAGAGTGGTTCGACGTGGACTTCCCCACCTCTGGCGTCAGGGGCGGGGACATGGAGACCTACGAGAACATCCAGGCCGCAGGTGGGAGACTGTGCCAGGAGCCGCAGCAGATCCAGTGCAGGGCGGAGAACTACCCCGAGGTGAGCATCGACCAGATCGGGCAGGTGGTGAGCTGCAGCCTGCAGGACGGGCTGGTCTGCAGGAACGAGGACCAGAGGGGCCGCTTCAACATGTGCTTCAACTACAACGTGCGCGTGCTCTGCTGTGACGACTACAGGCACTGTAGGGCTGTGATGTCCACTGCTCCATCCACAGTGGCCACCACGCCCGCCACGGCATCCAGTTCTGCATCCACAGCCAGCACTGCTCCAACCACGGCCACCACTGCTCCAACCACAGCAACCACATCATCCACGGCCACCACTGCTCCATCCGCGGCCAGCACATCGTTCACAGCCAGCACATCATCCGTGGCCACCACATCATCCACAGCCACTACTGCTCCACCCACAGCCACCACTGCTTTAACCACAGCCACCACTGCTCCATCCACAGCTTCCACTGCTGCATCTACAGTGGCCACCAGGCCTTCCATAGCCACCACTGTCCTGTATACAACCACCACATCATCCACAGCCACCACATCATCCATGGCCACCACATCATCCACAGCCACTACTGCTCCACCCACAGTCACCACTTCTCCAACCACAGCCACCACATTGTCCATGGCCACCACATCATCCATGGCCACCACATCATCCACGGCCGCTACTGCTCCACCCACAGCCACCACTACTCTAACCACAGCCACCACTGCTCCATCTACTGCTTCCACGGCTGCATCCATGGTGGCCACCAGGCCTTCCACAGCCACCACTGTCCTGTACACAACTACATCATCCACAGCATCCACTGCTCCAACCACAGCCACCACTGCTCCATCTACAGCTGCCACCAGGCCATCTATGGCATCCACTCTCCCATCCACGGCCACCACCAGGCCATCCACAGCCAGCACACCACCTGTGGCAGGATCCACAGCAACCACCCCACCCTCCAGGGCACCTAACACGCCATCCTGGGTGGCCACAGTGCCTCCCACAGCTACCACTGTCCCATCCACAGCAGCCACCAGGTCAACCACTGCAGCCACTACTAGACTTCATTCATCTGGCCTCCCAGGGCCCTCAACTTTGGCCACCATACAGATTTCCCCCATATCACCTAGTACCACCAAGAGAGTCTCCACCCCCAGCATAGAGACCAGCCCATTTTCACCCAGGACCACTGAGGTCTCCATATCCAGTCCCTCTGGCCCCCCAACCTCCCACACCCAACGCCTTCACACATCTCCTCAGCCCACTGCTGGGACCCCAACAACCACTGCCCAGTTGGCCTCATCCATCATGTCCCCTACACCCTCCCTGGGCAGCTCACCCATAACCATGACTCCAACGTCTGGGGGCATGAGGCCCACCTTTGGGACCACCCTCTCCTCCAGTCCCCCAACCACCACAGGCTGTGAACCACAGTGCGTGTGGACACGCTGGTTCGATGAAAACTACCCCTTCCCCACACTCAGTGGTGGAGACTTTGAGACCTACTCAGTCCTGCGCTCAGCCGGCCATGTCTTCTGTGCGAGCCCTGTGGACATCCAATGCCGCTCTGAGAGGGAGCCGGACAAATCCCTGGCTGACATCGGGCAGGTGGTGCACTGCAATGTGAGCTTTGGGCTGGTGTGCCGGAACCAGGAGCAGCCCAGGTTTTCCAGATACTGCCGCAACTACCAAGTGCGCGTGCTCTGCTGTGACGACAGCCACTGTGGGACCATGCCGGCCTCCCCCTCCTCCGCCACTGCCCCCTGGGAAACGGCTCTGACAACAACCCTCACATCCCCCGAGGTGACCTCTGGGTCCACTGCACTCACCCGCTCCCCGTCCCCAAGCCCCACTGTCACAGGGCCTCCAGCCTGGCCCTCCACACCCTCGCTGGGTACTCCCTGGGTCGAGACCACCACTCAGACCTCCGTAAGCTCGCCCCTTCCCACAGTGTCAGCCAAGACCAGCTCCACCCCATACATGGCAGTGTCCACCGCATGCCAGCCTCGCTGCACCTGGACAGACTGGTTTGACGAGAGCTACCCAATGCCAGGGTCCACTGGGGGAGACTTTGAGACCTATGCCAACATCCGGGCAGCCGGGGGGGCCCTCTGCAAGGAGCCGCTGGACCTGGAGTGCCGGGCCGAGCTCTGGCCTGACACCCCCCTCGAGGAGCTGGGGCAGGTGGTGCGGTGCAGCCGGGATGAGGGCCTGGTGTGCAGGAACAGGGACCAGGCGGGGCCCTTCAGAGTCTGCCACAACTACCACATCCGGGTGCTCTGCTGCAGCTCCAGCCACTGCCCGCCGACTGCGGCCACCACCACAGTGGCCCCCATGGGGACGAGCCCTGAGCGGGGCACCATGCTGGCCGCCAGCACCAAGGCCCTCCCCCCAACCACCCCCAAACCCACAGCTGCCAGCACAGCACCAACCGTGGCCCCCACCGGGTGCCAGCCCACCTGCTACTGGACCGACTGGATGGACAGTGACCGGCCCCAGCCCGGCCGCTTTGGGGGAGATGTTGAGACCTACTACAGCATCGTGCAGGCGGGTGGACAGCTGTGCGTGGCTCCTGTGTCCATCGAGTGTGCGGCCACCCTCTTCCCGGGCGTGCCCCTGGCACAGCTGGGGCAGGTGGTGCACTGCAACGTGGCATATGGGCTCATCTGCAGGAACCACTGGCAACAGCAGGACCAGACCTGCCACAACTACCAAGTGCGCGTGCGCTGCTGTGACAACTACAGCCAGTGCGGGACCCTGGCCACCTCCACGCCCACAGCCCCCAGCACCCGGACCCAATCCCCAACGGTCCAGGGAACCTCGACCGCAGCCACCACACAGACCCACACCATGTCACCTAGGACCACAAAAGGGGGCTCCACCCTCACCAAGACCCTCACCACGTCACTCAGTACCACAGAGAGGAGCTCAGTTCCTACCACTAAGACCCTCACCACGTCACCTGTGACTACAGGAAGGAGCTCCATCCTCACCACACAGACACACACCACAGAAGAGGGCTCCACCACCACAACACAGACACAAGGGACGTCACCCAGGACTGCCAGGGTGGTCTCCACCGCCACCAAGACCGTCACCACATCACCTGTTACTACAGAAGGGAGCTCCACTCCCACTACGCAGACTCAAGCCACGTCATTCGGGACCACGGAAGAGGGCTCCACCACCACAACGCAGACACAAGGGACGTCACCCAGGACTGCCAGGGTGGTCTCCACCGCCACCAAGACCGTCACCACATCACCTGTGACTACAGAAGGGAGCTCCACCCCCACTATGCAGACTCAAGCCACGTCATTCGGGACCACGGAAGAGGGCTCCATTGCCACCTCACAGACCCATGCCACATCACCCAGAACCACAAAGGGGGTCTCTGTCCCCACCAAGCAGGCCCACCCCATGTCTACAGGGAGCACTGGGGGGTTCTCACTCCCCAGCACACAGCCAGGGCCCTCATCACCTGGGATCACTGAGGTCTCCATCTCCAGTCCCTCTGGCCCCCCAACCTCCCACACCCAGCTCCTTCACACATCTCAGCCCACCCCTGGGACCCCAACAGCTACTGCCCAGTTGGCCTCGTCCACCATGTCCCCTATGCCCTCCCTGACCAGCTCACCCATAACGACAACTCCAACGTCTGGGGACACAAGGCCCACCTTTGGGACCACCCTGTCCTCCAGCCCCCCACAGTCTGGCACCACCCCGACCACCTCAGCCATGTTGTCCACCACGGGCTGTGAACCACGGTGTGTGTGGACAGACTGGTTTGACGAAGACTACCCCATCCCCGGGTCCAGTGGCGGAGACTCTGAGACCTACTCATTCCTGCGCTCGGTCGGCCACGTCTTCTGTGCGAGCCCCGTGGACATTGAGTGCCGCTCCGAGAGGGAGCCGGACAAATCCCTGGCCAACATTGGACAGGTGGTGCACTGCAACGTGAGCTTCGGGCTGGTGTGCCGGAACCAGGAGCAGCCCGGGCCTGTCAAGTACTGCCACAACTACCATGTGCGCGTGCTCTGCTGTGACAACTACAGCCAGTGCCCCAGGTCTACAGCCCTTCCTACCACTCAGCACCCACACACAACGTCAGTGCCTCTCGTCAGCCGGTCAACCTCCAGCATGTCCACCACGTCCACGTCTCCCCTCACTACTCTCCAGCCCACCTCAGTCCCCGGCTCAACCTTCTCCGTTACACCCTGTTTTTGCCAGGCATTTGGAGAACTGTTCTCTCCAGGTGAGTAAACGGAGCCCCCATTTCACTTTTTCCCACATACCAAGTTCCCCCAGTTATCTGTCAATGTGGGAAAGTCTTCAAGTTGTGGAACACAAGGCTTTCCCACACTGAATTTCCATGACCTGTGCATCTTGTGGCCCTTTGTGGCCCCTGCTCCCTCCTGGCCTCTCACCCCGTGGCAGGTGTCTCCTCCTGTCCCAGGTTTCCCCAGCACCCTCTGTGGTGCTCTGACTGCTTTGTCAACCCAGTTGTAGCCTCCCTGTCTTCACATGTCTTTTCTCCATCGTAGGGGACATTGTGTACAATAAAACTGATGGAGCCGGCTGCCACTTCTACGCTGTTTGCAATGAGCATTGTGACATTGACCGCTTCCAGGACACCTGCTCCACTGCCTCCCCCCCCACCTCCTCTGTGGCCCCATCCATCCCCACTCCTCCCCCAGGATGTTCTAACATCATCCCTCCACGACAGGTGTGTCTCCCCCACATCCTCCCTCCTCCACCTTCTCCCTCATTTGTGCCTTGCATCTATCACCAGCATACTTGTCTGGGCACAGCCCTGCCTGGGGCTTGCTGACAGCTCCTTCTATGGCAGGTTGTGGCAAATAACCAGCACCTTGCCCAGTATCCCTGGCCTGACTTGTCACCTGTCTGTTGGTGGCTGTGGCTCAAGGGGAGGGCACACAGGGTCTGGAACCCTGGATCAGTATATCTGGTCCTTCTGGAGTTCCAGCACAGTGTGGGCGACCAGCCACCCCACAAGGCTGGGCTCTTGGGGCTCAGGCTCGTTGGGAACCTGGGGCTTCAAACCGGGGTGAAGGGGGTGCGAGCAGATGCGCAGACAGCAATGGGGATGGGTGGCCATGAGCCTGCCCTCTGCCGCCAGATGAATGAGTCCTGGACCCTGGAGAACTGCATGGTGGCCAGGTGTGACGGTGACAACCACGTCGTCCTGCTGGAGCCGAAGCCTGTGGCCAACATCACCTGTGTGAACGAGCATCTTCCCATCAAAGTGTGGAGCACAAGCAATCCCTGTGACTACCACTATGAGTGTGAATGTGAGAGAACCAGCTTCACGGCCCCAGTGCTGGGCTCGCACCCCAGTGCCAGCGTTCTTGCCTTCCGAATGGTCGGAGCTGAAGAGTGGCTGGTGCTTGGGGCGGGTCCACGCTTGGTGATCAGTGCCACGGCACGGCATGGTGCTTCGGGAAGCAGAGCCCCCAAGACGTCCAGGGCCTGCAGGTGGCCCGGGGCTGCAAATTCGGTTACTACAGAAGGAACCAAACCCACAGTCCCTAACCTTTTCTAGAAATGCTGAGGCTCCTTGAGGGACAGTCCCACAAAGACCTGGATTTGCCAAAAAGTCTGCCCAGTAGACCCACTGAATAGAAAACCAGGGACTTTGAGGCTGTAAGGATGGAAATGGGAGCTCGGATGTGCAGGTTATCTGGGGGTTGCATGCGACTGTCGCTGCAGGAATGATTTTGCTGAGCCCATCATGATGCTCGATAATTACTGATAACAAGCAGCTTCCCTTTTCTCGCTTGCCTCTACCCCAGGAGATGGGCATTACCACAATCATCTCCAATAGGTCAGTTTCTTGAGGCTGCTGTAACAGATTACCAAACTGGATGCCTTAAAACAACAGAAATTTATTCTCCCACAGTTCTAGAAGCCAGAAGTCTAGAATCCAAACGTTGGCAGGAACAAACCCCCTGTGGGGTGTCCGGGGAGGGTCCTTTGGACCTCTTCCAGCCTCTGGTGGCTCTCGGTGTTTCTCAGATAGTGGCAGTGTGGCTCCAGGGTCCACCTCCATCCACACGTGGCCTTCTCCTTGGTGTCTCTGTCCCCTCTTCTAAGGACACTTGCTGTTGGATTTACGGCTCACACTATTTCTGGGTGATCTCACCTGATGGTCCTAATCTTAATCACATCTGCAAAGATCTGTTTTCCAAATAATCTCAGAATCTTGGGTAGACATAACTTTTGGGGCCACTATTCGACTCTCTACCCCAGCCCCTGACATTTTATGAAGGAGGGCACTGGGGCCTGTCAGGGGCTGAGCTGAGCTGGGCAGTGTCGCCAGTTATCAAAAGTAGGTGATTAAGACGACAGGCTGAAGTGAAAGTAGGAGTCGAGCCTTTAATCACCAGCGGCAATGGTGTAGCCAAGGGGCCAAACCAAGGAGCAGGCTGCCCCTCCCCCACTGTTCCACTTGCCCTCGTGGAACGGCGTGGCTGGGCGAGGGTCGGGTGAGTCAGCCCAGAGGTGGGGTCACATCACACCGAGGCAGCCACGAGCCAAAGGGCCTGCAGTTTAATGGGCTCAGAGTCGGGGTGGGGAGGCTCCGGGAGGGGGAAAGCACTGGGAGCCGCACCAGGGCCAGCAGGGTACCCGGGAGGCCTCGGGGGGACGTGTCTGGGCTGGAGATGCAGGTTTGTGCAAAGCAAAGCTGGTAGGGCCTGGCTTCGTAAGCGCCTCGGGTGGGGACTGAAAAATCCCAGTTAGGTGCTCAGCCAGGCGCCAGCCCCCCCAGGCCCGGAGAGGCTGAATGAGGAGGTGGGGGGCAGTAACCCTAATCCCCGGGGAGGCCACCTGTCGGGCAGGGGCAGATGGAACCCGCAGCCGCCTTTCCATCCCCGCAGGCTCCTGCAGCGTCTGGGGAGACTCCCACTACTCCACGTTTGACGGCACCTCCTACTCCTTCCGGGACAAATGTACCTACGTGCTGGTGAGGGAAATCCACCCGCGCCGCGGGAACCTGAGCGTGCTCCTGGACAACCACTACTGCGGGGCCACGGCCGCCCCCCACTGCCCCCGCGCTGTCCTCATCTTCTACGAG
Source organism: Bradypus variegatus (assembly GCA_004027775.1). NCBI lineage: Eukaryota > Metazoa > Chordata > Mammalia > Pilosa > Bradypodidae > Bradypus > Bradypus variegatus. The sequence continues at coordinate 9,952 of PVKY010000364.1, read as the reverse complement.
TCCGTGGAGATCACCCTCACCACCTCCAACAGCAGTGGGACGCTGGAGGGCCTGGTAGGTCCCAGCAGCAGGTCAGGGGAGAGGGGACCCAGGGGAGGCCCCGCTGGATGGCAGGTAGCAGAGGTCAAGGGGCAAAGGAGACTGGACAAGAGAGGCCAGACAGACGGGGAGATGGGGATGGGGCCCAGGAGCTACAGGAGGGTGGGTTCCCAGAATAGGGCCTCCAGCTGCAGGGAGACCCCCACCGAAATGCAGATCAGGAAGCTCACAAACCAGCCGAGGAAGCAGCTGTTTCCAGCGGGCACCCAGTGGCGCCCTCCTTTTGGGCAGCTGTGCTGGCCGGCACCAGCCCCCATCTGCACCCACGGGGGACACTGTGTAGGGGCTTGTGCTGGCTCTGGCCTGGCACACTCACAGTGAGGAGCTGGGACCCAAGACCAGGCCCCCAGGGGAGGAGGGGGAGGGGAGAGGAGGGGAGAGGAGCTCCCCATGGCACAGCCCCTCGCCCCCTGCCCCACCACACCCCAGCTTGGCAGGCTCAGGACTGTGCGCCCAGAATGTCCTGGGCGAGGCTGTCACCCCTCAACAGGCCCCGGAGCCCCTCAGCACAGGCCGCCCAGATGCCAGGCCACACGGAGCACCCCAACTGCAGCCACAAATGTAGCAGGGACAATGGGCCAGCCCCAGAGCTTGACAGGCCACCAGGGGTTTCCCGCAGCGGAGACCCCCCCAGAGGGCCCCCAGGGCAGCCCACACACAGGGCCAGATGGGAAGGGCCCCTGCGCCCCACCAGTAACAGGTGTTCCCCTGACAACAACCCCAGGTCCTGTTCAACCAAGAGCCAGTGGGCCAGGGCTTCAGCAAGGACGGCGTGACCGTGTCCATGTCAGCGGGGGCAGCCATGGCCGTGGACATCCCCGCCATCGGTGTTCACGTGGCCTTCAACGGGCACGTCTTCCAGGCCCAGCTGGCCTACAGCCAGTTCAGCCACAACACCGAGGGCCAGTGCGGTGAGCAGGATGCTCCTCAGCCACGGGAGCCGGGAGGGCGCCGGGCAGTGGGTGAAGGCTGGTGAACAGGTGCCATCCCAGGGCCGCACACTGCCCGCCCTGCCTGCAGCTGCCAAGGGGCAGGTGTGGTCCCAGCCCTGAGCCCCCGCGCCCCTGCTCCACAGCGCCCGGCCCGCATCAGAGCTCAGGGCCCATGGGGCTCCCCTGGGGCCCCCACTGCCCTCCCAGGCCAGGGCTGTCCTTGGCCTCAGGAGCTGGTGCCCTAAGACCCGGTGGCCGCGGCAGACATCTGGGGGTTGTGGGGAGGGGGAGCCTCCTAGGATGGCCTGGCCAGGCCCGGCAGTGACCCCCACGCTCCCGCCCCAGGCACCTGCACCAACAGCCAGACAGACGACTGTCGCCAGCCAGATGGCAGCGTGGCCCCCACCTGCCAGATCATGGCCTCGTCCTGGCTGGTCCCCGACGGCAGCAGGGACGGCTGCACGGCCCCGACTATCCCGCCCCCGACGGCCAGCCCCTCGCTGCCAGCAGCCACCACGCCCACCCCGAGCACCTGCCCCCCCGCGCCCCTCTGCCAGCTGATTCTGAGCCCGTAAGTCCCCGGCCCGTGGGCTTGGTGGTCCCAGGTGCACCCCTGGCCGCCCAGCACCCCCTCTGACAGCCGCACGCTGCAGGGTCTTCGCGGAGTGCCACGGCCTCATCCCGCCCACTCAGTACTTCAGTGCCTGTGTCAGCGACAGCTGCCGGGACGGCCACCCCAGGGCGCCCTGCCAGAGCCTGGAGGCCTACGCTGCGCTGTGCCGCTCCCGGGGCGCCTGCAGCGCCTGGAGGAATGCCACAGGGGGGCTCTGCGGTGAGTGGGGGGCACGGGGAGGCTGTGTGGTGCGTGGGGACATGGGGGCCGCCGTGGCTGGTCTAAACCCTGACCCCTGTACACCAGACCTCTCCTGCCCACCGGGCAAGGTGTACAAGCCGTGCGGCCCCCTGCAGCCCAGGACGTGTGACCTCAGGTGAGCACCGGTCGGGACAGCAAGTGGGGACGGCAGGAGCAGCAGGTGCTCTCACGCACCCCAGTGCTGCCTAAAGGGCCCCGGAGGAAGGTCTGTCTCCCAGAGCCAGGACACTGGGGGCCCTCAGATCTCTAGGGTTCCATCTCCCAACCCCCAGCAACCCCCAGGGGTCTCTGAGCCAAGGGACTCCCTGATGTGTCCTGGTCCAGCAGCAGCTCTTAGAAAACAGCCCCCCAGGGACTCCTGGTCTCCCCAACCTTCCCGATCCCTGGCCGCGGGAGCAGCTGTTCCCCCCCCCCGCCATACACACTCTTTGCCCCTAGGAAGGACCCCCGGTGACTCTGGGGGGCCCTCCATCCCTGCCCTCCTCCCTCCCCGCTGGGAGCTCAGGGGCCCTGAGGCCGGCACAGGCCACCTGTGCCCCGCTCACAGGGCAGCCTGCTGGGGGCTTTTGGGGTCCATGGGCTCCCAGGACCGCCCTTCTTGCCTTGCAGGAGCCAAAGTCCGCGGGCCGAGGGGCTGGCAGAGGGCTGCTTCTGTCCCGACCACTTGGTCCTGTTCAATGACTACACGGGCGTCTGCCTGTCCCAGTGCGGTGAGCACCACCGCCCGGCGCCCCCTGACCCCAGACCCCCGCCCCCCCCACACAGCCTGGCTCCCCCTGCCCGAGCTCCGCGTCCCTCACGTGTTCATGCCTCTGGACGTGGTGCACTGTACACCCCTGCCCCCTCCTCAACCCCACGGGTTCCCGAACCCCAGCATCCGGGGCGACCCCTTTTCTCCTTCCCTTGCAGCCTGCGTCGGACCAGACGGGTTTCCCAAACTCGTGAGTGCTTCCGCCTTCCACCCGTCCCCCTCGCTCGGAAGGGCTGTGGGAGGGGGCTCACGACCAGCGCCCCGGGATCTCCGGAGGGAAGGGGAGTTCTCCCATCTCCAGTGGCCGCCTCTGCCCGGGCCCCCACCCGATGGGAGCTGGCGGGGAGGCCCCAGGCCCGAGCCCCTGGAGCGTCCGTCCTGCCACCCCCGCCTCGTGTGGCCCTGCGGTGGCAGCCGGCCCGGGCAGGGGCCCATGGGGACCTGACTTGTCGTTGCAGGCGGGAGAGCGCTGGCTCAGCAACTGCCAGGACTGCGTCTGCGATGAGCGCACCATGTCGGTGCAGTGCCAGCCTGTGCAGTGCCCGAGCCGGGACCCGCTGCCCGAGTGCGGGCCGGGGCAGGAGCTAAGCCGCACCCAGGAGGAGGGTGTCTGCTGCCCGTCCTTCGTCTGCCGTGAGTGGGGCCGGGGCTACCCCAGGGCTGGGGAGTGGCTGGAATAAGGGGCCAGGCTGGGGGGCGTCCAGGCCCGTGCTCAGCCCCACTCTCCTTTCAGGACCTAAGCTGTGCACCTACAACGGGACCCTCTACGGGGTAAGGGCTTGGCGTGCCCCCAACTCCCCACGAAGCAGCCTAGGGTGCCTCCTACCCTGGGGCCTAGGAGCGAAGTCCCAGGGTGGTCGCCGGGTGTGGGCGTCGGCAGGCTGCCGGGTGGGCGGGTGGCAACAGGGTCAGGCCTGAGGAGGGCGGGAAGCACCCCCAGGACCCGGGCCTCCTGCTGCCCTCTGAGCCTCCACCCCCACCTCGACACTGGTGCAGCCCTGGACGCCCCTCCCTCCCCCCTCGGGATCAGCAGAGGGACCCTAAGCCCTTGGAGTCCTCCAGGCCCTCAGTTCCACTCGGGGAAATGTGGAGGGGGCACTGGGGTGGGACATGGGGTAGGACACAGGTATGGGACATGGGGTGGGACATGGGTGGGACCCAGGGGTGGGACAGGTGGACATGGGTGCTGCCTTCAGTCGGGAGCTGTACGGGGCTGTGGCTGCTGCCATTGCGAGGTTCGGCATCTGGCTCTCCCCAGCAGCATCCCCCAGCAGGAGCAGGGGGCAGGGCGTGCCCGACTGGCCCCTCCTGACCTGCCCCCCGGGGACCCACGCTCTGGCAGGGACTCTGGTCGGCTGGAAGAGGGGAGCTGCCCTCTGTGGGCTCCCCTCGCGGCCCTGCCCCCCCAGCCCCTCCGTGCACTCCCCCTTAGGTGGGTGCCACCTTCCCATCCACCACGCCATGCCACACCTGCACCTGCCGGCCTGGGCTCAGCCCCAACAGCCAGGACCCAACCGTGCAGTGCAAGGAGGACACCTGCAGCACCACCTGCCCCCAGGTGGGTCCCTGTGCAGTGGCAGCCCTGGCCCCTGGGCCGCCAGGGACTTGGGCTCAGCCTGGGTGGAGGCCTGTTTGCCCAAGGAGATGGGGGTCCCCAAGGCAGGAAACAAGGAGGGGTGATCCGACTGCACATGGTGAGGGACCAGCAAGGCCCAGCCCAGGATTTGGGTCACAGGCCTGCCGTGTGTCCTGTCCTGAGCTGGCAAAGAGTTTGGTGGGCCGGGTGGGACAGGGAGCAAGTGGGACTCCAAAAGGCAGGCACGGCCACCTGGGGCACCAGCAGCATCCAGACTGGGTAACCGGGAACATCCAGAGTCCGCAGCAAGGCTGAGAACACCCTGAGCTCGGCGGCCGGGGAGCCAGTGGGGGCGGGCCCAGGAGGGAGGAGAGGCCGGGAGAAAGCGCTGGAAGGGATCGCGAGGCGGGGCGGGAGGCTGCAGGTGACAGCGGGGAAGGGCGGGGGCGGGGGCGGCGGGGGTGGCGGCCGGCACCCGAGGGCCTCTCCTGCCTGTCCCCGCAGGGCTCGGCGCCGGGCCGGTGCTGCGGGGAGTGCGTGCCCACCTCCTGCCTGGCGCCCGACGGCCAGCGCGTCCAGGTGAGCGGGCGGGGAGACCCCACCCCGGCCCCCCTCGGCCCGCGGGTTTGAACCACCGCGGCCTCGACTTCCCGCTTGCCTTTCAGCCCAACGCCACCTGGGTGGACGGCCGCGGGGACAAGTGCACCGAGTACCGCTGCGAGGCCGCTGACGGGCTGCACGCGCTGGTCCCGCGCCCGGTGTCCTGCCCCGACGCGACCGGCTGCCGAGTGAGTGCCCCGCGCTGGGACCCCCGCCGGCCCCGGAAACCCCAGACCCCCCTCGCACCCCAGCCCGGGAGGCCCAGTCCTCTGGCCAGCCCCGCCCCGAGCCCGCCCTGGCCCCGCCCCGCAGTCCCAGCCCCGCCCTGGCCCCGCCCCAGTCCGCCGTGGCCCCACCCCACAGGCCCCGCCCCGCCTGACCCCGTGCTTCCCTCGGTCCCAACCCTGCAGGGCATCCTCAGGAAAACCGGCTGCTGCTACTCCTGTGAAGAAGTGGGTAAGTCGAGGCCCGCCAAGGCCGTCGTCCCCATCACTTGCCCCCAACGGGGCCGGGCTGGGCGGCAGGGAGACCCCAGCCCCCACAGAAGCCCCCCTGGGCGCGCGGCAGGGTCCTGCGTGGGGAGGGGGCAGTGGGGGGGTGGCCTCCACATCCGCCTCTCCCCACCCCAGACGACTGCCAAGTCCGCGTCAACAGAACGGTCCTGCGGAGCCGCGGCTGCGCCACCGAGGCCGCAGTCAACGTCACCTTCTGTGAAGGCTCCTGCCCAGGAGTGTCCAGGTGGGTGGGTCGGGGGCCCCCAGCCTCTGCCCTGAGAGCCCGGCCGCCACCATTCTCGGGTTCCCCTTTGGGCAGAGTGGCCAGCCACCCCAGGGGACAGGTCAGTGGCCGGGGGAACTGCCTAGCCCCCCCGACCTGGGCTGCCCGCAGGGGTCTCACACTCCTGCAGGAGGGGGGAGGAGTGCCCCAGCGGGGGTTGGCTCTCCCAGGTGTGCATGGGGTGGGGGGATCTCCATCCTTAGGCAGCCCTCCCTGCTGGCCAGAGCTGGCCTGGGGCACGGTGGCCGAGAACGAGTATCCAGAGCCCCGAGGGGGCAGTGTCCATCTTGTGGCGGGCAGGCAGGTTCCTAGGGGCAGGCTCCGGTCAGAGCCTCTGGCACACAGACGGCCGTGAGCAGGAGCTGCCAGAGACCAAGAGCCGGCGGAGGGTCCCACACAAGGGGGTGGCTGAGGATGGACAGGGTGGGTGGGGGACAGACAGCTGTCCTAGCCCGGGAAGGGGAGTCCCACCTGCTCCTCAGCCTTGGAGGTCCAAGCACCGCCATGGGCCCACCTGGCATAGATGGGGCTGGGGGCCGACAATGGCCACTGCGGTTGGAGGAGACGTCCCCGGTCGGTGGGCAGAGGCCCAGCTGGACCGCCCCTGAGGCCGCTGACTCTGGGTCGGCAGGTACTCCATGGCCGCCCAGGCCATGCAGCACCACTGCACCTGCTGTCAGGAAACACGGTCTCACGTGGAGGCGGTGACAATGCAGTGTCCAGATGGCACCGAGATCCAGCACAGCTACACCCACGTGGACGAGTGTGCCTGTGCGGCCTCCTGTGTCCCTGCCCCCGCCCCCACCACTCCCCAAGACACCCTGCAGTTCCTCGTCTAGTGGACATAGCAGTCTGAAGGCCCCTGCCCACTCCCTTCCCATGCTCCCTCCCAACCTGGAGCCAGAACCTGCCTTCCCAACACGGGCCTGCTCCACCGAGAGCTCCTTAACCTTCGGTGGCTCCCACCGTCCCGCCTGCCCTCTGCTGGCTATGACCGTGAAGCTGGTGTCTGGGAGGGTCGGCTTGAGGAGGGGTTGGGTGGGACCTCACCCCTCCCCTGAGATGCCGGTGACCCTCCTGCCCTGACCTCGCCCCTTCCAGCTGCCAGAGGGGCACCTCTGGGCAAACTTGAATGTGCAGCCCCTGCCTGGCTGCACCCACTTCAGGCCTGGGTATCCCCAGCCAACTGCCAAGCCCTGTGGAGCCTGGCATCCCCTGTGGCTGCCTGCACGCTGGAGAGCAGGCTGAGGCCGTCCATGACAGGTGCTGTCACCGAGGAGTGGAGTCCCTGCAACGGGGCTGCCCTGATCCCCTCTGGGCTGCTGCCTGCTGCAGGGGAGCCCAGGGCCAGGAAGGCTGAGGGGCCAAGCCAGAGGGGGGCTGCACCCCTAGCACCCCCTCTCCACCAGTCCCGATTTTGTAAATAAAGCCTCAGCATCTCAGACACTTCTGGCTCTGGTGTGTTTTCTGCCAATTGTGTCTCCCAGGGCTTTCCTCCCTCCCTGGTGGGCTGCCTGCCCCTCCCAGGTGACTGACACCCCTGGGGGCTCTTGCTGGAGCCAGCAGGGACGGAGGTTCTGAGGAGCCCCAGGAGACAGAGCTGGGGCCGGGGAGGCCGCTCACATGGACCAAGCCCCTGGGGGGTGCCCTAGGGTGGGCTCGGGCCCTGGGCAGACTGCCAGGGGCCGGGGCCGGGTGAGAATGAGAAGCTGCCCTCAGTATTATTTTCTAAGGAAACTGGCTCCCAGAGGGAGAGGGAGTGGACAAACAGGGGTCCCAGGTGTTGGTGCTGGGAGCAGCTGCCACCGTAGGGCCTGGGGGGCCATCAGGAAGAAGGGGGTATCCTGGTGTTGCTGGGACCCCCGAGGGCATGGCCAGCTGGTGCTGGGACCCCTGAGGGGCTAGTTTTACCCCCACCCATCCTGCCTGCCCCTTCCCCACGTTACACCTTCTTCTGGGCGCTTCTCGTGTGTTTGCTCGCCCCCGCCCAGTCAGGAGCAGGGACCTTTTTTCCCACCCTTTACCCAAAGAGCAGCGAACATTCCTACCATTGGTTAGGGGACCCGGGCGCTGGCAGGAGGTGGGGTGCTCGGCTGCAGGGACAGGTCTGGCGTGACTGTGTTCATTGGCCCTTGAGGCAGGGGGTTCTCCTGGCCTTGGGGTGACTGCATGGGAAGGAGGAGAAATGGCCTCCGAAGGGCAGGGGGCAGTGACAGGCTGGGCTACAGCCTCTGGGGGGCTCCGCCCTCGGGGCCAGGTCTGTCCTGCTCAGGAAACAGCAGTAATCCCAGGGCCCCTCCCAGTCACCCAGCGCCTGCTGCTCCCCACCGGCCTGTGCTCGCCCTGGGGCCACTTCCAGGGCTCCAGTCAGGGCAGGCAGCCTGGGGCTGGCCCCAGATGGCCCGGGTGGGCTGATGGCATGGCAGGAGCACTGAGGCAGGAGGCCTGGGGCTCGGCCTCTATAAGCTGAATCCACATCTCAGGATCTCCTTTCCTGCAGCCCAAGGCCAGGCTGAACCCTGAAATGGGGCTTCAATAACTCACATGGAAAACAGTTTCTGCAACCCCAGGCACCCTCCCAGCACGGCCATTCCCTTTACCCATTTGCCACTTGCAATATTTCCATGGATTTCCACCTTACATGGGATTTGAATATCCCCTGGCCACAGGTGAGAACTCATGTGTTTTAGATCTGACAATGACCCAATGCAATATGTGCTCTTATTTTCCCAAATTTACAGATGGGGAAACTGAGGCACAGAGAGATGAAGGGATTTCCTGGGATCACACAGTAAGTGCAAAGCTGGGACATGACTCCAGAATCCACACTCCAAACCAAATGCTCCACCATTATAACTACAAAATAACTACAATAACTGCAAAACAAATATAACAGAGGAAATAAAACCATGTTACTTAAACATTTAATGTTTTTTAAAAAGCACATCTGGTTTCCAGATTGAAAATTGGGGATATCTTCCCCCACAGACACAAAAACCATGAGAGTATAGAAAGAAAATTTGAAATAGCAGCAACTGAAAACAGGAAAGTGAGCTATCTGTAAACCTAACAGACATCCTGAAAAGGAGATATTTTGAAGGCCAGTCATGAGAGGGGCCCATGGCTCCAGGACAGCCCCAATAGGAGGACCCTAGAGCATTTCCTACACTTGGTGAGTATGCAGTGACAAATCAGCAAACATCATGAACAACAGCAAAAGCCCAATAAAACACAGAACATGCATCCAAGTTAACAGGAAAAATACAATTATTTTTTTAAAAAAGATTTAAGGGTATGGAGGACAGAGTCGGAAGTTTCAACATTTTTCTAATGTGAGTTCCAAAAGGAAATAATTGAGAGAGTGGGAAAGAGGTAACCTTCAAATACATAATAACACTAACTTTCCAGGACTGAAGACTTAGACTGAAAGTACCCACTGCAAACCAAGAAAGAGAAAGAAAAAGCAAATCCATTTCTAATACTTGGTAGTGAGATTTTGGAATATCAAGGAAAATGAGAAAACCTCAAAGCTACCAGAAAGAAAAGACAGTTAACTTTAAAATGAATAATACTGAGATTGATAACAGGCTTCTCATCAATAATATCGAATGTGAAAAGATTATGGTGAGAGGTGGGGCAAGATGGTGGATTGGTGAGCTGTATGTTCTAGTTACTCCTCCAGGAAACTAGGTAGAAAGCCAGGAACTGCGTGGACTGGACACCGCACAGCAATTTGACTTTGGGCATACTTCATACAACACTCCGAACACGTGGAACTGCTGAGATCAGCACAATCTAAGTTTTTGTGGCCAGGGGACCCGCGCCCCTCCCTTCAAGGCTCGGTCCCATGGGAGGAGGGGCCATCAGCGTTGGGAACGAGATGGGAGGACGGCACTGGCGGCTCTTATCGGAAACTCATTCTACTGATCTAGACTCCAATCATAAATAGACTGAGACCAGACACCAGAGAATCTGAGAGCAGCCAGCCAGCAGAGAGGAGACAGGAATAGCAAAAAATGGCAGGAGGAACCCAGGAATAAAAGCGGAGGCATTTGGAGCTCTGGTGAATGTGGAAGGGGGAAGGGCAGAGCTCAGGCGCTGAGGCTCATATGCAAATCCCAAAGAAAAACTGATCTCTCTGCCCCCTGGATCTTTCCTTAATGGCCCTAATTGCTTTGTCTCTTAGCATTTCAATAACCCATTAGATCTGCAAGGAGGGCTTTTTTTTAATCTTTTTTTTTTGTTTATAAAACAATTACTCTAAGAAGCCCAATACAGAGAACCTCAAAGACTTGCAATTTGGGCAGGTCAAGATGAGAGCAGAACTAAGAGAGCTCTGAGAC
>PVKY010000363.1:0-52619 GCA_004027775.1 Bradypus variegatus | reverse complement strand
GCCACGAGGCCACCAGGCCACTGCACCACCGGGCCACCAGGCCACAAGGCCACCACGCCACCGGGCCACCAGGTCACCAGACCACTGGGCCACCGGGCCACCATGCCACTGGGCCACCAGGCCACGAGGCCACCACACCAGCATGCCACCGGGCCACCAGGCCACTGTACCACCGGGCCACCAGACCACTGGGCTACCAGGCCACCTCACCACCGGGCCACCGGGCTACTGTGCTACCAGGCCACTGTGCCACCAGGCCACCGGGGCTCCTGCACAGGCAGTGGCGGGACAGGGCTCCACGGTGTCAGGGGAGAACGGCACCCTTGACGGGGTAAATGGAAGTTCTCAGCTTGGTTAGAAATGTAACACATGACGAAGGGCAAAAAAGTTTCCTTTTAATCAAGTCTCGTATAAAATATCCATCTCCATCCAGTGACCAGCTGTGTCTACTGCTGGAAATGACTCTTAGGACAGAAAAGGCTGGCAGTTGCTAGCAGTTTCTGACTGACTAGAAACTAGGATGTCAAAGTGAAACGTGTGTTAACTAGCCTGCGTGGCTCCAATGAAAGTGTGTTGTGTCAGCTTTCTAGAACTCGGCCGAGAGGCTTGGCAGGACCCAGCCCCAGGTGGTGATCAAGAAGCCCGGCGGGGCCCCCTGCGGGCCCCCAAAACACATCCACAGCTGCAGATTCAGTGTTTCTTCCCTTCTTTTTAATTAACCAGCAACACTTTACCAGGAAACCAGAAATTCATGACAAGTGACAGCAGCAATGAAAATCACACAATCTCCTAACAAGTCACAATACAACTTTCCAGGAAATCAAAGTAAAAACATTTTATATAATCCTCTCATTTTAATATGAAATGCTTTAAATGTAGGGTAATTATGGAAATGAGGCACTGCTATAATTTGAGTTGTCATTAATTTAGCAAGTTTATCCCCTGACATTCACGAGATGCAAAAACAGCAAACAGTAAATTACTATATTTACAAATCAAATGCCTTCGTTTCATTCCAGCACACAATTTTAAACATGTCTTTCCTAAAAGTACTAAATATGAATTCCATTAAATCTCTACATTATATAGAAAATACAGAATCTCTATATAGTTTTCTTTTACTTACTTGCTAAGGTACTAGAATAGCTGGAAGGAAAGAACTGAAATGGTGGAACTGTAGCCACTAGCATCCTTTCAAATTTGTTCTATAGCTACTTGTTAAATTGTAATTTGAAAGCTATCACCTTTTCATATATATGTTATATTTCAAAATAAGGAAATAACTGAAACTATGGTGCTGTAACTCATAACAACTTTGGAAATTTCCTATATTACTACCTGTTAAAGTATACTTTGAAAGATATTATCTTTTTGTATATATGTTACATTTCACAATAAGGAAATAACTGAAACTGTGGAACTCTAACCCATAATTCTCTGAAATTTGCACTCTAAACTACTTGTTACATTGCACTCGGAAAGTAATCACTTCTATGTATATATGTTTTACGCTATAATAAAAAACATAATTAAAAAAACTACATTATATTCTTTTAGCACCCACCAATCCCATTCCTCCATCAACACGGCAAAGGCTTTTGCAAGTTTATTATAAATTGAATTCAATGCATACATGATAAATATCCTCCTTATAGACTGATTTTTAAAAAACGATGTAATTTTTTATAGGGGTGCTAAGCCCAGATACTTCAACGTGAACTACGTACTAGAAACTAGCAGATGTTTTTAATAACATACCGCCAACGTCCTGGCTCCCGGCCTGCTGGAATCCCATAAGCCTTTCCACATGGGTTTTGGTCGAGACATCAGTCGAACTGTGTGTGTGACACTGAACAAACCCCCCCCAGCAGCAGGCGGGACCCCGCAATGCCTAGAGAAAGGCCACATGCCAGCCACAACCCGACCCTCTGCAGGTGCACCCCAGCAGCGGCGGGCGCCCCACTTCCACCACCCAGTGATCCACCGGCTCCCCCAGCTTCTGGCTTCCAGGTTCAACCATCACAGCTCGAAGTTCTCTCAACTCACCCGCTCCTCCCCACACCAGCCTCGGTGAGTCACGTCACCTCCTGAGAGGTTTCCCGGTGCCCCTCGCGGCCACCCCACCCTACCGTCCACACTCCCGACAGCCGGCCTCCCCTCTACACCCCAGCTTTCCCTCCTCACTGCACACGGCTTCTCTCCACGAAGGCAAACAGAACGCGACCTCAGCTTTCACGTCTTCCAGAGAAAGCCCCTGGATAGAGACCAATCGGCCCGGATACCCTCGCCCGTCCCAAGTGCCGAAGCCCAGCACACGTGGCCCCTGGGCCATGGCCTGTGGCCACGCCTTGGGCCATTTAAGGCCCAGGAGCTGCCATGGGTTGGGGGGCAGGGGAGAGATGGGCGGAGGGTACCGTACAGCTCCCAGAGCACGCGGCAGCAGGAATTCAGGGGCACTGGCTGTCTCCACCAACTTGGGCGCTTTCCGAGTAATTTCAAAATAAGTTCCATCTAATAACAAATTGCACAATGGTTATTAACTAATTCAATATTCTTCAAGTGACCAGTTGGAAACAGCAATGAGAAACTATGCTCAGTAAGTTTTTACAGGGCCTAAACAATTGTTTGCGCGGTGAAACGCTGTGGTGGCTACAGTTGGTGACGTTTATCACGACAGGAGCTGTGGTCCACCTCAACACGCGCAGGCACCCACGTCAGATCAGCACCGGCGGCCCAAGCCAACTGCAGAACAGTACAGGACATAACCGATGAACAGACGCAGGCAGTCGCCCTCAAGAGCTGCCGATCAACAGGCAGACGGCTAGACCCTCTCCCGAGGGAAGCACGCACCACCACGAGGCGGTTTTGGCAAAAATATCAAATCCGAGTCTCATCAAACTTCTAGTTCCAACAACCAATGTGCAGGCATTACAGGGAGAGGGCCATACTACATGGACACCATGGGAATCCAATCTGGAAGATTCAGATGTGGGAAACTCTACAGAATAAATAATCCCATTTTGTCAATGAATAAACAGCAGAGAGAAAAAAAAGAGAAAGAGCTGACACATCGACCAGTCACAGTGTTTGCACAGTGTTTGGGCTATTGGGTGGATCCTGATTCAAATAAATACACGAGAACAAACAACAAACATTCAGGAGTCAGGAAGGGAAATCTGAACACTGACTGGATATTCAGTGATAATAAGAAACCATAAGTTTTTATGCTATGAAAGGAAACTGTGGTTAAAGTTTTAAAAAAGAATCCTTATCTTTTAAAGGATTTTATCAAAATATTCACAGACAGAATGACATGACATCTGGCATTTGCTTCACTATAACTGGAGGGAAGGGTGGGGACAGAGGGGAGAGAGAGGAGGGGTATGAGGATAAAACACACTTGGCCATCGGGGAAAGCTGCTGAAGCTGGGGACGGGCGCATGGCAGTTCATTACGCTATTCTATTTTTGTATACACATGAATTTTTCCATGAGAAAAAGTTAAAAGGAAATTAATCATAGTCATTGCAGAAAATTTGGAGAACACCAAAAAAATAAAGGAAAAAAAAGGTCCCATAAATCCTCCCACTCAAGCTACCACAGTCATAAATCTTGCTTTTACCATAATTATTCACATAATTCACATTTGTTAAAGAACACGAGAAAAAGATAGTAAAAAGGGGGTAAAGAGCCAGTAAGGGGCCTTGGATCTCCTTTTCAAAATTTAAATTGCAAATAAAATGCTTTAAAGACCTACAGTTACACACATACACACAAACACACACACCACACCCACCTATAAACCAAAGAAGGCCGCTCCTATTTTCCCCCACGCCGTGCTGATTTGGTGCATTTCAGGAAACCCAGCTAAATCAATGACTTGCTTTTCTCCTATGGAAGCTGCGAATTCATTTCCCCATTAATTTGTCTGTTCAACAAACAGAGCACATTTGCTGGGTACCCATTTCTGGCCAGTTCCTGCCCTGTGCCCTGGGGTTAAAGGTGAACTCGGGGTCCCCCAAGGAGCCTGTGGTCTAGACAAAGCGACCCAGCCGTGGCCCGCAGGGTCCTTGCACTCGCCTGGGCCACGTGCTAAGTCGGAGCTCTCATCCACCCCCCTGGAAGCCGCAGCGTGACGCCACCGCACGCCACCCAAGGCGGCCTGTCGAGATTAGCTCTCAGTTGCTCCCATTTTTTTCTTACCAAGAATTAAAAGTATCAAAGCCCTCTGAAGATCTCCTAGTAACCAGTAACAAGTGAGTATAAATTCCAGCATCCCTCTTAACCACATGCTGCCCTGAGCACAAAGTGAAGGCTGAAAGGGGCAGTGGGGGGGGGGTGCAGATGCCACCCGGTACAGCTGTCACCCAGCGTGGGCCGGTGACGGAAAGACCACAGACGAAGCAAGCTGTGGAAAAGGGTGTGCATGTCATGTCACCACAAGGCAAAAAAAGCTCCAAGTCTTGGACAACTGTTGCCGGCAAATATTAATGGCAAAACCATGTGCCCAAGCCCAAAAGAAAAGACACAATAACTGTGGTCATTCTCTTAAAGCCGGTGATGAACTTCCCATTTGGGGGTGACAATGACGTACACACTCAGCTTCTGTGCTCTGCATTCATTAAAATTTCCTGATTACTTTCAGTGTAGTAGGCCAAGGAACTTGAACTAACTCTAAAAGGAACTTCACAACAGTCTGCTATACACGTGCAACTACTTGGATTTACGTTTTTTAAAATAAAAGGGAAGGTAGAACTGTTCAAATTGCTAACCCAGATCTCTGTGCACAGGCAACGACAGCTCCCAGACGCAAACAGCTTCCCTCCGAGACGGCGGGCACTGCCATCCCACAAGGCCTCTCCTACTGCCCGCCAGCCTTGTTCTTGCAGAGAGCACTTTCCTGCCACATGGATGTTGCTTGGCAGCACCGCTGTGGTCAGATAAAAACAGACTGGCAGGGGAGAGCACTTTGGGGGCATCTGGAGCTGCACATCAGGAGGTGGCTGCATGCCCAGCATGCCAGCTACAACCCTGGCGCCCACTATGAACGCAAGCTCCTTGGTGCATAACTCCGCCGGGCACAGTGTACACCAACAGCACCTTATAAAAAGCAGCAGCTTGGTGGCCTGTTCAGCGGGTGATCGGGAGACCCTGGGGGTTGAAGGGGTTGAAGTTTTTCCCCTCGAGTTGGAGAAAACACTAGGGAGAGTCTCACTTCAGATTCAGGAGGTGTCTGTCCCCTTGTTGAGCCGCGAGATCTCGAGCACCTAGAGAACCTGCGCTCTATAAAGGGGCATCAGAATGGAGGGAGTCCGTGGGGCACCCACAAGCTTTCACCAGACAGCACAGCTCTATCATCACGCGAGTCCAGGTTTTAGCAAAATGCACGTGGATACGCCAAACCCTGAGAACGATTCAATACAGCGTTTACACCCAAGCACACCAACGCCCCAGAGGGGAGGTGTCCTCAGAAAGCAAGCCTGCTCCCCGAGAGCTCCCCAGCAAAAACACTCGGCTCAGGGCGCTCACCAACGAGGGGATTAACTCGACAGCCAAATGGCAGACCTTGAACACGAAACACGCTGAAAAAAATACAAACACCAGTGAGGCCTCCGAAACAATTATTAAACAGACAAAAAAAAAAAGTGCCTGAAGAGGAAATGCGCAGCGAGCAGCCTTTCTCCCCGTCCACAGGTCTCCAGAAAGCAAGGATCTCTCCAGGGCAGAGCAGAGGGGAGAGAAACCGTACGCGGAAATCCGGGAAGGAGGGGAAAAGCGAGGGAGCAGGGAAGGAAGCAGCAGGAGGCCACCGAGGCGCCCGGGAGGGCGGCGGCGCTTCCCGGCCCGAGCCGAGGGCTCGTAGCCGACCTCCTCGGGCCGCGCGCCCGCGTGCCTCACATTTCCCCTTCCTGCCCCGGGGAGCCCCGGAACTGTCCTGTGGGCTCCGGTGCCCGCTCGTCACGGGCCCGGGGATAGCCCGGTAGCGGACCCTCCGTCCGGCCCAGGGCCTCGGGGAGACCCCGCACCCTGCCCCGGCGCCACCCCTGCCGCCGCCTGCCGCCAGCCCCTCTGCGCTCTCCGCCGTGCGCGCCGGGGTCAGGGCGCCGGGGTCCCGCGCGGGCCGGGGCCGGGGCCGGGGCCGCACTCACTGCTTGGGCAGCTGCAGGGCGGGCGCGCCGCGCCGCTGGAAGGCCCCGTCCACGAAGACGCCGTTCTTGCCGAGGCAGCGCAGGTAGAAGTGCGGCTCCTGGAAGCTGAGCTGCAGGTGGCGCCGCGAGATGAAGCTCGACAGGCCCATGCTCAGGTCCACCGAGCCCTGCGACGAGTTGCGGCCGATGGTGACGCTGGGCTGCCGCATGAGGAACTCGAACTCGCGGCCCTCCAGGCGCGCCAGGGCCGGGGCCGGGCTCTGCCGCACCGACGCGGCCGCCGCCGCCACCAGCGCCGGGGCCGCGCCCGCGTCCGAGGCCGCGCCCGGGGCCGGGGCCGGGGCCGGGGCCGGGGCGGGCGGCGGCGGCTGCGCGGGCGGCGGCGCCGGGGAGCGGGGGGCGGCGGGCGCGGGGGGCTGCGCGGGCGGCGGCGGCGGGGGCGCGGCGGCGGGGAAGGCGCACAACACGGGGCTGCAGGGCGCCGAGCGCAGGGCCAGCAGGGCGCGGGCGCCGCTGTCCTCGCCGACTTCGGCCATGTTCGCGGCGCGGCGAGCGGCCTCCGGCGGCGGCGGGGCGCGGGGGCGGGGCGGCCGCGGGACGCCGGGCGGGCGGCGGCGGCGCGCGCGGAAACCCGGGCCGGATCGCGCGGCGGCCGGAGCGGAGCCGGCCCGGCCCGGAGCTCGCCCTCGCCGCCCGCCGCGGGGCCCTCGCCCCTCGCCCGCCCCCCCGGCTGGCTGCCCCCCATCCCCACCCCGGGGGCCCCCAAACCTGGAAGTTGTGATCCTGGGTCTTTGCGAAAAGGACAAATGACCGCAGCAGCCCCCTGGGCCCGAGTCGCCCTGTCCCCCAACCCTAAAGTGTGACCACGGTTGAGTCCCCAATAAAGGGTGCTGGTTCTGTCACCCGGATCCCTGAGGCCCTCCATTCATAGCACGTCCCCTCCAGCTGTCCGGGACCCATTCCAGGCTACAGGGCATGGACACCGCTCCTGCCCCGAGGGCCTGCAGCCTTTCGGGGTACTGCGGACGCCCCGAGATCTTAGCCGAGGAAATGGCAAATCTGGGCATCGTTCCGATCCCCACACACTCAGTTCAGTGGCCTGCTCCTTCAGCCAGGTGCCCATCAGAGGTGCCGTGTCTCCCTATTTCTCATTTAGGACACGATTACAAGGTGTGAGAAGCTAGACATGGTTCCTGCCCTGGTGGAGGATGCAGAGGCTAATCAAAAACTCCTGCTAATAAGTGTGGAATTGCCACTGCGGCCGTGCTGCGAGGGACCCCTCAGTCACCAGAGCGTGAGGGGCCTTGGGCGGGCCTGGCGGGAATTCCCCCCACTACTTGCCCACTTTCCAGCCTGAGGTTGAAATGGATGTTAACCCAATTACCCCAGTATTGAATATATATTCACAGAGAGAGAACGAAGGATATCCATGTGGGAGAGGATGTGGACACAGGTACAAACAGGTAGTGTTGGGGAGGCAAGTAACCACATGCAAGAGAACCTGAAGAGGAAGGGCCCAGAGGAGGAGCTGGAGCTGATTAGGGGATGGGCTGTGGGCGAGGGCATTCCAGTAGTGGGGTGGTGTGTGCCAGGGGGGCAGCGTGGAGGACCCCAGAGCCACTGGCAGATGGCTGCCTAGGCAGGGTGGAGCGAGCCTGAGCAGGGAGAGATTTGCATCTGCTCTCGAAAGCAATGGACAGTCCTGAGAGGTTTTAAGCCAAAGGGGAACATGCAGATCGAGATGTTCTGGCTGCCACGTGGAGCCAAAATTAGGAGGGGTCAGGGTGACTTTGGGAGGCCAGTTGGGAGGTTAGTTGACCAGGCCAGAGCAGCTGAAGGAGGGAGATGGAGAGCAGAGGAATCCAAGAAATCCTCATCGTATACAAAAAGATTTATATACAGTTTCCAGGGTCTGCGGTGACTTCCGACTCCTCAACAGCAGGTCTGTCTGATGACAAGAGGGAAGGATGATGTGCCCCCAGGCACCCTGACCCTGTCATTACTCAATGTAAAGAATCGTGCACATGCTGAGAAAGCCTGGGTGATTTTTTCTGCGAGGAGCAAGAAGCAGTGCGACAACAACCCAAGGCACTTATGGGGCAGACTTGCTGGGGCCTCGCAAGCCTCAAAACCTCTTCAGTCGTTTGTAGTTCCTCCTTCCTTGACCAGCAAGTCGTAAGATTATCTTGACAGCTTCAGCAGGGAGGGCAAGCAAAGGGCCAATGAAACCACTGAAGAACCAAAACATGAGCCACCGAATTCTTCTGTCACCCCCTCCAAGTCAAGAGCACAGGTGGAGGCTGCTTCACAAAGCATTTGCCCCGCCAAAAATCAAGATAAAAAGCTTGCAAGGGAAAACCCAGTCAGCCTTTTGGGGTCCCACGGTACCCAGACTCTTGCCTTCACACACATCTACAGTGCTGACAGCAGAGAGCGAAAAGGAACAGAACTCCAGGGTGCTAAGCTGTGCGCAAGAAAACTACTCAAACATGATGTTTCAGACAGTGTTAAAAAGAGGTCATAAAACACCCAGAGGAATGATCAATTAAAAAAAAAAATAAAGGCAAAGGTTTGCGCAGGTATTGCAACAAAGATATATGGATGGCAAATAAACACACGAGAAGGTACTCAGCATCATTAATTGTTAGAGAAATGCAAATTAAACCCACAATGAGATATCACTACACATGTATTAACATAGCCAAGGTAACAATGGGCAATACCAGGTGTGGGTGACACGGTAAGAGGGCAAAATGGTACCAGCACTTTAGAAAACGGCTCAGCAGTTGAGTATAAAGTTAAACACATACTTGCCATGTGGCTAAACAATCCCATGCCGAGGTATTTACCAAAGTGAAATGAAAACTTAGGAGTTCTCACAAAACCCTGTGCATGAATATTTATAGTGGCTTTATTCATAATCACCCCAAACTTGAAACAACGCAGATGTACCTCAGGTAGAGAGAGTGAAACAAGCTGTGGTAGCTCCCCACGGTGGAATACTATGCAGCAGTCAAAAGGAGTGGAAGACTGAAATACACAACATGGGTGGATCTCAGATGCACCATGCTAAGTTAAAGAAGCCCGACTCAAAAGGCTTTATACTGTTTGATTTTTTTTATGACATTCTTGAAAAGGCAAAACTTGAGGGACAGAAACAGATGAGGGGTTTCCAGAAGCCAGAGGAGTGGGGAGAGGTTAACTACAGGATGACATGCTGGAATTTTGGGGTGCAAGTGGGTGACCAAACTGTTTTATATCTTGACTGTCATTATATGACTGGGTGCATTTGTCAAAACTAGCTGAACTGTGAATTTTACTCCATGTACATCATACCTTAATTTAACATTTTGAAATAAATCTCTAGAGAGGTTGTGTTTGTAGACCCAAAACAAGGCTCTTAGAATTGTGCTGCCCTGTTTGGAAGCTACTAGATATGTGGCTATTTCAGTGGAGTGTTTAATTTAAATAAAAAATTAAAAACTCAGTTCTTCGGTCGCACTACCCACATTTCAAGTGCACAGCTGCCACGTGTGCTAATGGCCATTGTGTTGGACAGTACAGATAAAGGATATTCCTCTCATTGCAGAACGTTCTGGAGAACGGAGTGGAGCCAGGCTTCCTCCTCTCTCCTCTCCTTCCCTTTCTCCTCCCAAGTCAGGAAACCACGCCATGCAACATGTACCCACCCACAGCAACTGCCCGACAAGACCCACCAAAGAAGTGACAATGGGGCCCTTGCTTTGGTCCGCCGTTCCTGGATAAACACGTACGAGGCAGCAGTGCACAGTGCCCACCACAGAAGAGGACCCTGGTGGAAACTTCCAACAGTAGTTGGATCTGAAGGCAGGCGGATGACGCTGAGAAGGAGAAGCCTCAAAACCCGACCACTGCAGGTCCACGTGAGAATCTTAGGGAATCTGGAGCTAAATAAACATTGGGTGAAAGACTGGGGATTCCATCACCTCCTTCCCTTTCCCCTCCGCCGAAGGTCACTTCCTAGCACTTCTAGATCCTTCTGGGATCCTTCTTGCTTCCCCCAATACTGCTTCCTGCCTGTTGACATCACACAGTGATGGGAGCTGGGACCATGACCCCAAAGAACCACAGTTTCGTATCACTGTAAAAGATGGGGAGACCAAAGTGTGTGTGTGTGGGGGGGCACAGAATAATCCTCCACGTAAAAATTTCCTTACCATTTGAGACCGGAGTTTGAAAACCTATGCGAGATGCACCCCATTGCCTCAGACTGCTCGGAGCGGATTTACTTGTTCTTTTACAGCCTGTCCCCAGCCACTCTGTCATCTAGAATGCGGGCGTATTTCTTCAGCCCCAATCCAGGAAAGATGGGGCCGGGGCTGACACCACAGGAAACTTGTTCAGACCAAAGCCTGGGTAATAAAACACTCTTGACAGCATACACTGGTGCTGGAGCTTAGAAAAGGAGAGCAGTGCTGGGGTTACTTACCCATCTCTGTGTAACCAAGTGCTCCCAAGCTTAACTACTGCTTAGATCAACAGGCATTTATTGTCCACACTTCCGTGGGTCGGGGATTTGGGGACGATGTGGCTGGGTGTTTGAGGCACAGCTCTCATGAGTTAAGCTGTCGGCCGGGCCGTGTCATCCGATGGTTTCAGTGGGGCTGGCGGGTCCTTCCCCACGGTGGCCCCCTTGAGCGCCGTGCCAGCTGGGGTCTCGGTTCCTCACCAGGTGACCCCTCCGCACGGACAGGCCATGCACGTGTCCGCAGAGCATGCAGCTGGCCTCCCCCAGAGGGAGTGATCGAGAAAGAGCAACAAGGAAGCTGCTGTGTCCTCATGGCCTTGCCTCGGAGGGCCCACTCAGCCATTCCCGCCTATCCCAGTGGTCATCCAGTGTGTAAACCCCAGGAGGGGGTGGGATGCGGGAAGCTGATACCCCCTCACGATCCAGCAGCCGGGCAGTCCCCCGACAGTGTCGGTGGAAACCATCTGACCATGTCCCTCCCTTGCTTGGTTGGGAGGCAAATGGAAGCAGGCGGAGATGCCTGAGACATCACCCGCAGTCAGCTCTGCGGGGTGCGGTGCCTGCCTCAGTCTCCTCTCCTGTAAAACGGGCTCAAGGTTGTTGGAGGATTAATAGGGTGGCCATGATGAGGCTGTGGCCCACTCAGAACCCCACTCGTGTAAGCTACCTACAGAGAGAGTGCTTTGTGAGAAGACTTGGAGACGAGGAACGCTCAAATCTCAGCAGAGGGCCTGCTTCACAGGAGTCCCTGTCTGAGGGCCCCTGGGCTGCAGTGACCAAGGACCACAAACGGGCTAAAAACAGGAGAAGCGTGTTCTCCCACTGCTGCGGCCAGAGCCCAAAATCAGGGTGTCAGGAGGGCTGCTCCCTCCCAAGGCTCAGGGGGTTCAGTGAGTTGGTGCCTGTGCAGTGCCCTGAGCAGGGCTGGGTGCAACACTGGCGCTCAATAAATTCTTTCGCCACCGTCGCAACCACCACCCCTCTACTGCAGCACGGGTTGGCACTCAAATGCCTGCTGCCAAAGAGGGTGAGACCAGGCACCCTGGGCACTGAAGCACCTTTGGGTCCTGAGGTTCCCAGCCAAGCAGCTTTTTTGGGGTGTAAAGGGTTGAGCTGTGTTCCCCCAAAAGATAGGTGGAGGTCCCCATCAGGAAAGATTCAAGAAGGCACCTGTGGAGGTGACTTCTCTGGGAGTGGAATCTCTGCGGATGTCATCAAGTTAAGGTGGGGTCACACCGGAGATGGGTGGGCCCGAAAGCCAACGCCCGGGGTCCCTGTAAGGAGAGAATGTTCTGGAGACGCAGGGAAGACAGCCATGGGATGACAGCGAGGCAGCTGCAAGCCAAGGAGCACCAAGGGCTCTGAGCGACCCCAGAAGCTGGAAGGGGCGGGAAGGGGCCTCCCTGGGAGTTGTCTGAGGGAGCCCGCCCTGCCCACACCTTGACTCCTGGCTCCAGAGCTATGGGACAGTAACTTCTGTCGTTTTAAGTCCCCGGCTGGTGGCACTTTGTTAGGGAAACCCCAGGGATCCAGGACGCTGTGTGGTTCTCTCGTACCCCCACTGCCAGCCCCTCTGGAGTGAGCCTCTAACGGTCACCTCTGTACCTGGAACACACTCTTGCCAGGTTCCCTGTCCACGAAACAGCTGCCTGAGGCTGGTGCTCCTGGTGCCCAGAGTTTCGTCCCAGCAGGGGTCACAGTGCAAAGAACCCCCCATGATGGAGGCACCCTCAGCCGGGGCCATTAGGTAGGAGCCCGAAGGCTGCAGCTGGGCAGACACAGAGGGCATTTCAAGGCCTGGCAGTTCAGGAAAATACATCTGGAAATGCCTGAAGGATATTTGACACACCTGGGTTTGAAGTGTTGTGGCCACTGAGCACTTGAAATGTGGCTAGTCCAATCTGAGATGTGCTATAAGGGCAAAACACGTGGGATTTTGAAAACTTGGTACAGAAAAAAAAAGAATGCAAAACATCTCAATAATTGTTATACTGACGACAGCTTGAAATGATAATATTTTGGATATATTGGGTTAAATAAAGTACATTGTTAAAATTAATTTTGCCTGCTGCTTTTTACTGTTTTAATGCAGCTACTCGAAGACATGAAATGACATTTGTGGCTCATGTCACATTCAGATTGGCCAGCACTGTTATAGTCAAGGAAACGTCTTCCATCCCAACAGGTGTTTTTGTCTTTGAATTTTAGCAGAATTGTCACTTGGTTGTCTTGGCATAATTTTTATTCCTCTTTTTACCTCTCAGATGAAGTGGTGTAAGATCTCCTGTGCAAAGGGTTTGGAGCCTGTGGCTCTCGCCTCACGGGGCTGGGAAGCATATTCGGTGAACAAGGCTCTGCCACGGAGCACTTCAGTTTCAAGACACAGAAGCCAGCTCGGGCCAACTTAAACAAGAAGGGGATTTACTGGAATGATACCAGGTGGTTTGCAGAACCAGAGAAAGCTGAGATCCAGGTCCCAGACAGCGCAGGAGTCGGGACTGTGGCAGCAAGACCCAAAGGCAGCCAAGGTTCTGGAACCCGATGGGGACGGCGGCTGCACAGCATCGTGAATGGACCAAGTGCCACTGAACTGAGCACCGTCACATGGTTAACTCTGTGTTACGTGACTTTCACCTCAAGAAACAATTTTTTAAAAAAGAGAAGGGGCTGCACCAGCCTTGGAGAAAAACATCGGAGGAAAACAGTGCAGAGGAGGGAGAAGGTCACTCTCCCTACCCAGTGGGTTCAGCTGTAACCCGGCCACAGGGGCGGCACCCTCGCAGGCTGCTCCCACCCCGTGCCGGGCACAACCCGAAAAAGAAGCCGGGAGGTCCGGCCAGGCCCTGGTGATCTCGCCCGAGAGAAAACTCACCTGGCGGCTGACGGCTCGGGCCCCACAGACGCCTCGGCTGGTGGAAACGCAAGCTGCGCGGCTCCCCGACGGTGCGTCCAGACCAAGTGGCTCAGCTCCCTTATCTGTTAAGCGGGAATAATAATACCGCATGGGGCTGTTACAAGGACTAAATGAATTACTACTTACAGACAAGTATTTGGACTGGCACCAACACCTCAGAAGTGCACGTCTTGGTGTCCAGAGCTGCTGCCACTAAGGACCACCAGCTGGGTGGCCTGAAGCAACAGGAAGTTATCACCTCCCAGCTTTGGGCCCTGGAAGTCTGAGACTGGGGTGTTGGTGGGGCCCAGCTCCCCCGGAACGCTCTGGCGGAGACACTGCCCCCCGCCTCCCTCCCGGCTCCGCCCTGGCTGGTGGCTGCGTTGCTCCACTCTCTGTTGCCACGTCACGTGGCCATCTCCTCCTCGGGTCTGGGACACCCCCATTACAGGGCCCCCTACTCCAGGGCGACCTCTTTTTAACTTCCTGTAATTCTATTTGCAGTGACCCTATTTCCAAATAAGGCCACATTCACCAGGACTGAGATTAGAGCTTCATCCTATCTTTTGGGGGGACCCAATTCAACCCCCAGTGGAGCTCACTTGTAATTATTACCTATATTGATTTGGGGGTAAAGGGGCAAAATTCAGGAAACAGCTACATTGCTGAGAAAGCCCTGGGCCTAATTAATTTCTTCTGTGCAGACAGCAACGGAATGACCAATACGGCAAAGAGAAATGTGGAAGAAATTTACCACTTTGACCGGCCTTTTTGACTTTTTATCTCCCTCACGGGTCACCTCGTGGGGAGATCACCTCCCCTCCCCTGGCATGATGAGAAGACTTTAATGGCAGCTCCAGTTAGCTGAATAAACTCTCACCTTGTGTGAGAAAACCCCGAGGACAGCAACAAAAGCTGCTCTCCCAGGATGCTCCAATCTTTTCCCTTTCTTGCATCATTCTGCAGGATGGAATCCCCGGGATGGAGAGGCGGCTCAGCAGGGTGCGGGTTCATGCCCAGGCTGGGTCCGTGCCAGGCTGACTCTGGGGGGTGGCACACAATGGCTGCCCACTGTTGGCAGCAGGGGAGGGAAACATCTGGTCCAGCTGAGTCTAGCCAGTGACCGTGGAGAGCTTGGCCGAGTCACTGTTTTTTTTGCTTTGTTTTTCTTTAAAGACTTGAGCTTCATCTTTTTAAAGGTTTAACTATGGAAACATTTTAAGCATATACGAAAGAAGAAAGAATGCTGGAATAAATCTGCACATACCCATCACTCAGCTGCAACAGTTACTCAGTTTCCTCCTTCCTCCACCCAAACCCTCCCATATTGCTTCGAAACAAATCCCAGGCATCATCTTATTTTGTACAATTCAACGTGTATCCCTAAAAGATAGGGGTTCATTCGTAAAAACATAACCACAACGCCATCATCACACCTAAAAACATTCTTAGTAAAGATGCCGCAATATGATCAAATTTCCAGCCAGTGTTTTAAGCCTCCATTTTTAAAGAACTTTATTGAGGTGCAGTTTATATACCATAAAATGCAGACACCGTCAGCGGACAGTTGCTCAGTCTTCACCGGGATGCAGTTCTGGACACTTCTGTCACCCCACCAAGCTCCCTCGTGCCATCTACAGCAGGTTCCCACCCCCAGCTGAGCCCCAGGGAACCACAGGCTGCTTTCTGTCTCTGGAGTTCCCTCTTCTTTTCAAAAAATCGATTTCCTATAGAAAAAAAAAAAGAAAGAAAAAAAGACAAAAAAAAATCGATTTCCTATAGAAAAAAAAAAAAGAAAAAAAATCGATTTCCTATAAATAGAATCATAAAATATATGGCCTTTTGTGTCTGACTTTTTTCTCTTCACCTAAGGTTTTGGGGTTCCCCCAGGCTTGTGCATGAAATGGCAAATCGTTCCTTTCTGTGACTGACAATGCTTTCTTGTAAGAATGTACCACCGCTGCTTTTTTGAAACCAGTTCAACCACTGGTGGACATACGGGTTGTTTTCAGTTTGGGCTCTATGAATAATGCTGTAGGAACCTTCACATACAGTCTTTGACATGTGTTTTCATTCCTCTCCCGGAGATTCCTAGGTGTGGAGTGGCTGGGTTACATACTAAGGGTATGTTTCACTTTTAAAGGAATTACCAAACTGTTATTCCAAGTGGCTGCACAATTTCACGTTCTAACAACAACAGATGAGGGTTCCCTTCATCCCACTGAATTTATATATTTCCCTTCCATCTCTCCCTTTTTCCCTTTTATTTATGAAACTGAGTCATTTGTTAATTATAGAGTTCTCTAGTCTGTCTGACTCTTGCTGATTGTATCTTGTGATAAGTTCATCTGAACTAAAAAACAAACCATTTCTGATGGGTTACTCAGATATAAACGTAGCAACATAAAAATATATCAGTAAATGAGGAAACTGGAAAACAGGGAAAGAAGTGACTAAAAAGATGGAAGTAAGCCATGGGTATGGGCCCACCACCAAAGTCTAATAGAGGTGGTAGCGACTGATTCCAGTTTTAGTTCTGAGCTTCCTAACAGCCCACACAAAGAAGGAAACAAGTTCAGTTACCAGATCCACTGTCCCTAGTAAAATCAAGCCATTGTTCAGTGGAAACCATCTTGTTTGGAAGAGACTGTTAGTTTTCCCAGGGCTGTCTTAGCAAAACTAGTGGTTTAAAACAACAGGAATGTGTCGTCTCACAGTTCTGGAGGGCAGACGTCTGAAATCCAGGTGTTGGCCGGGTGGGACAACCTCTGAAATCCTTGGGAAGAGTTGGTTCCGTGCTGTCCCCAGGCATCCGGTGGCCTGGGGCGTCCTCTGGCTTCTCATAGCATCACCGTCTCTGCTTCTGCCTTCACATGGCCGTCTCCTCTGTGTGTCTGTCTGTCTGCCCAAATTCCCTCTCCCTATGAGGACCTGGTCATGTTGGATCTAGGGCCCGTCTCCTCCGGGTGACCTCGCCTCACCGTGATGACAGCCGTAGAGACCCTATTTCCAGGAGCCGGGCTGGAATGCAGCTGTAAGTTCCTGGGGGACACACAGCCCATAACAGAGACGGCAGAGAAATTTCTACCATTAATCCCACCTCCTTATTAGACATGGTGGGAAACTGTGGGACGGGCACTGCTTCCATAGGAGCTGAGCCAGGGCCCCGCCGAGCTCGCTGCCCGGCTCCAGCAAGGGAAATGGCAGTGGGTTGAGAGAGCATAAAAAGTCAGACCTTCATTCCCAAATCAAAGCAGGTAACTTCTTGCAACGCTGCAGGGTCCTCACTCTTGAGTAGTTATTATCCAAACCCCATCATTCTGCAGCTGTGAAGGAAAAGAAACGTTATAACCTAAAAATTAAACCTAACAAAGCACTGCTAACATTAGCTGCCTTTTCAGGTCCGTGCCAACACATGCACACTGGAAAACAGAACAGAACAGAACAAAATGCAGTTAATTCATTGTAATTCTAAGAATCAGCCACGTTTCCATTCCTAGATATTTATGCAAGAGCACTGAAAACATACGCCTGCTCAAAAACTTGTACACACATTTCAGAGCAGTATTATTCGTAATAGGCCCAAAGTGGAAACAACCCAAACGTCCTTCCTTGGATAAACAAAATGTGGGAAATCCATACGATGGAATGGTATTGGCCAATAAAAAGGAATGAGGTAGGGCTGTTACATGATGAAACTCGAAAACATTGTGCTGAGTGAAAGGGTCAGACACACAGAGACAAACAGCTTAGGATTCCACTTCATGAAACGTCCAGGGCAGGCAAATCTATAAAGACAGAAAGTAGATCTGTGGATGCCTAGGTCTGGGGAGCTGGGGGAAACAGTGGGGGTCAGAGCTAAGGGGTGCAGGCTGTCCTTGTGGGGTAAGGAAAATGTTCTAACATCGATTGTGGTAATGGACGGACAACTTTGTGAAGATCCTAAAAACCACTGAACTGAACACTTCATATGGGTGAATTACATGGTGGGTGAATTATATCTCAGAACAACTGTTAAAAATCTGTGTTTATAAACCAAATTCAGTTAAGTATAAGTTAAACAACTTAGTTTAGTCATCTTTCTAGGTAAAGTCTGAATCATACCCTTTTCATGATATTCTGTAAGGTTACCTTCTGGTTCCTCTTTTAAGTGGATTCATGGAAATCCTCCGTCCTTCAGGACTTCTGGGCCGTCATACCCTGATTGTGAGGTGACAAGCAGCCAGCATTTGAGTGGAGGGGGACAGGGATTCTCATGGCTGCTTGGAGGGGGGCCACCAGCATCCCCCACGATGGAGCCCCCCCCCCATCTCGGAGCCCCTGGGAGGTCCATCCCCAGTGAAGGGGACGTTTGGTCCTGGCTGTGCTTCTTGCAAAGAGATGGGGGCAACGCACCCAGAAGCCAAGGGGGGCTGGGGCCACCAGAAGCTGGGAAGGACTCGCCCCTCCAGGTTTTGGGGGGAGCCTGGCCCTGCCACACCTGGATTGCAGACATCTGTCCTCCAGAATGGGGAGACCATATAATTCTGTCGTTTTAAGCCGTGCTCTGGTTTGTGGTCATTTGTTACCACGGCCCTAGGAAATGAATACAGAAAGCTTTTCTTCTGTGTTTTAGTAACCTCTCTTCAGTTAATAATTTCCAGCCGTCTGCAAAGAGCAGGTGGTTGGAGCACTAAGGAGGCATCGAGAGGCCCCGGGAGTCCCAGCCCGGCCACCTCCAGGGCTCTCGGGCCAGTTGTCCCACCTCTTGAAGTTCAGCTTCACGTCCCCGCGCACCGCAGTGGGGCTCGCCATCCCGTCCCTCACGGGGCTGTCGGGGGATTCCCTCATGGACGCCAAGCACCCAGCCCGCGGCGGGGGTGCAGCAAGGGCCCAATAGCTGCTCACGAAAATCATCTAGGACTTGGGGACGGCGAAAAGAAGAGCCGGGCGTTAAGGAGGGGGAGGCTCTGCCTCTGCAAGTCGCCTGGTTCTTTTCTCGTTTTTTTTAAATTCGGTTTTATTGAGATATATTCACATACCGTGCAATCACCCATGGTGTGCAATCAGCTGTTCACAGCACCATCATATAGTTGTGCATTATTCACCCCCATCTATTTTTTGAACATTTTCCTTATACCAGAAAAAGCAAGAATAACAATAAAAAATAAAAGTAAAAAAGAACACCCAAATCATCCCCCCATCCCACCCTATTTTTCACCCAGTTTTTGTCCCCATTTTTCTATTCATCCGTCCACACCCTGGATAAAGGGAGTGTGATCCACAAGGTTTTCACAATCACGCTGTCACCCCTTGTGAGCTACACTGTTATACAATCGTTTTCAAGAGTCAAGGCTACTGGGTTGCAGTTCGACGGTTTCAGGTATTTACTTGTCTGGTTGTTTTTTAACCTATAGCCTATGTGAGCTGCTGGGTCCCTGCAGAACCCAGGCTAAGGAGAGGCCCTCTACCCTCCTCGCGCGTCCTTCCTTCCTTCTGCTCCTCTGTGCGGCGAAGCGGCGAGCTTCCAGGGCGTCAGGCCCCACGCCCCTACACACCGGAATCTCCTGGCTGGCAGAAGGATGAAGGTTTCCTATGGCTGCCACACAAAGTTCCCCAATGGGGTTAACATGACAGCCGTGCGTGGTCTTGCGCCCCGAGGCCAGAGGCTGAAACGGTGTCGGCTGCACCTGAGGCCTGGCTGGAGGAGGCTGCCCCTCTCCCGGCTCCTGCGGCACAGGCCGTCTGCTCTCTCTGTCTGTCTGTCTGTCTGTGACTCCCCTCCCCTTGCCCAAGGGCACCAGTCCTGTTGGGTGCGGGATCCACCCTGCTCCGGGGTGACCTTATCCTAACCTGCCTAAATCCATCCCTGAGGACCCTGTTTCCTAACAGGTCCTTATCAGAGGCACTGGGCATGGGACTTGCACGTGTCCTTTTGGGGGACACAGTCCCACCCCCACAGCCCCCCGGATGGATCTGCCACACCCGGGAAAGGAGCAGAAGGCTGGGGAACGGCCGCGGGCGACAGAGGCAGCAGGAGAGGTGTCACGGCCGGGCGCAGGGGGTCTGCGAGGACGTGTGCGTCTGCAAGGTGTGATTCTTGCTAGAACGCTTGCGAGATGGAACGTGCTGGGCTGTTGGAAGCAGCACCCAAGTCTCATAAAGTGGGGGTCAGGTAGTTTCATTACTGCCTGGTCCGAAATCATTTCACACCAGATCGCCCCACAGCGCAGCATGGCTGCGGGGCCCCAGCGAGGACAGGGCCGGATCAAAACTGCCGGTTCCCAAGCAACAAGCGGGCACAGAAGAACCGCGTGAAAGGAGCCTCCACGGACCACGGAAGCCAATCGTCGGGCAAGAAAGAATATTACGGGGTCCAGTTTCTGTTAAATTCCATTTTTAAAACTATACTTTTTCTGACCAGAAATGCAACTTACGTTCACTGTTAAAAAGTAGGAAGATCTATACGCGAGAAAACAAAGCCAGACCCAGACACAGCCGCATCAGGGGCCGCTCTGGATATTCTGCACGTTTCCTTCAGGGCACACGCTCACACGCCGGGTCACATCTGGCTTTTCTCACCTCGCTTGGCACAGCAAGCATTCGTTATGAAAAATTCTTAGTGGATACCGTTTTTAATACCTGTATAGTGCATGCATTTAGCAATTACTCTTTGCAAAGCACTGTAAATTGTGCTTTGAAAGAGATATTAAGAGAGTACAAGGGGAGAAGGGAGGGCAAATCTCCCTCACTATTCTCGTTTGTTGAATTCTGACGTTAGGCCGGAGGTTTAGCCTGCCTCCAATCCTCTCATTGGTTTGGGAAAAATAAAAGCCTGCACTGCGACTGGGGTGGGGAGGGGCTTCTCAGGGCACTGATTTTTGCTTCAAGCCATAGAGCAAAATAATGAAGCTTTCTGATCATTACTGGCTTTTTTTTTAAAGCGCCTCCTTTGCGTGCCTGTACAGTTCCTGGGGAAATCCGTGGGCAGGCCTCAGCAGGACCCAGAATTTCCCACCTTAACTGGCTCGAGGAAGCCATGGGACGCACCGTGGAGCCATTGTTTTAATCACCTCTCCTATTACAGTGTCATTTATTTTTTAATTAAAAGAAAATCTCGCAATAGCAGAGCTCCAGAGGTGTTTTGTAACCTCGTAGCGGGACTCCGCTGCTCTTGGATGACACCGCATGCTAAGCGGGACTCTAGAAGTCTGATGATGAGACATTCCAGATTTCAATTTTGTTAACCTTTAAGGAACGAGTGGGCACGGCCAGCCCTGAATCAGAGACCGGAACTCATCTCTCAGGTCTAACTCCTCTGGGAGAGGAGCGCCTGGCCGGGGGGAATGGGCTGTGGCAGGGACATCGCACGTGCTCCCAGGTTCCCACGGGTCCCCGGCCGCGGCAAAGGGGCCATGTTCAGAGGGAAGAGCATGGGCTCCGGAGCAGGGCAGCCCCGACTCCAAGCCCGGCTGCACCCTCGGGAGCTGTCTGTCCGTATGGCCTCAGCTTCGCCCGTCCTCCGAGAGCCTTGGTGTCCTTGTCTGTGAAAGAGGAGACTGACCTCTGCTGCCAAGCTCCCAGGGCTCAGCCTGTGGGCACCCTGGGGTCATGGTCATAGGACAATGCCGGGAACTCAAGGACACACCTCGCACGTGGGGAGACCAGAACGCGGACCGGGCCTGGGCATGCGTTCTAGGGACATGGAAAAACGCAGAAACTCAGCGCCCACAACAGGACAGGGACCGAGAGGCTGGAATGGCCCCAGATGGACAGGGCCATCACTGGACACCAGACGCCGTGTCGGAGGGGCTGGTCCGCCTTTGATCTCCCCGTTTCCAACACGCTGGCCGCGAGTGATGAGAGGCGAAAGCAGGGTATACAGCGCCCAGGACAGGGTAGGGCCCTCGGGGTCACGGGCTGGCCCTGCTGGGGGCAGAGCCAACTCTGGACCTCAGTTTGGCCACGAAATGGATCTCCCGGTGCCAGGGACCCTCGAACCCCACTTAGAGGTGGGGGAACAGGCTCGGAGACAAGCCTGTCGCCTGCTGGAGCAGGAACTCAGACCCCTCTGCGCTCGGGCCTCAGATTCTCGGGGGGAAATGCGAGGGGCTCCCAAACAATGGTTAATGAATCCAAAGGAAAGGAGCGGGTCCAAGTAAACCGGAATTTGCAAAGTGGAACCCATGGGCCCATTGCAGCCTCCACACGTGCTTTGTTTGACCCGCACTGGGGTGAACGAGAGTCCCAATTAAATACATTTTTCTTCAAGCCTCCCGCTTTCTGTCTTTTGTGTTCCCACTCTTAAAAGAGGCCTGACTTGGCACATCACGTTTATCGTCCAAGTATTCCCCGTGGGAAGGCTGGCCTCCCTGCGCCACCAAGGTCCAGTGACGCAAGGTCCTCTGCGGTGGCCGGCGCCGTGGGGGGGACATGTCCCTGTGAGCAGAAGCTGTGTGAGGATGCCGAGGTCCACCGCCGTCCTCTCCTGGCTCGCGGTGCCCGCAGCAGCCCAGACTGGGGCCACCTCTCGGCCGGAAATCGACCCGGGAGAACGTGCAACGTGAGTGAGAAGTGAACCTCTGTATGTCGGAGGCCTCCGCCATTTGGAGGGTTCTGTTACTACAGTCAAGTCTCAGGATTCATAATTGTTGTATTTGATCAGGTTGCCACAAACACGGAATTGGCCAACACTGCACCACTGCCTGGGGGGAAAACACAGGGTCAGGTTCCCAGGAGCCTCTGAAACAACATTTTCATCAACCAATCAATGCACAATCCTGTTCCAGGTGGTTTCTGTTTACAGACGCCTTATTTAGTGGATGGTGCTGATTCATTAAGAGGGAACTCATGCCCGAATGAAGCTCACCTAACAAGGATTTTCTCCATGAGGCACGTCACTGCCTTCTTGGGCTCAGGAATGCTAGACGGCACCTCGGCGCTTCTCTGGGGGCCGTTTTAAACTGTGAAATCACCCACGAGAAGCACAAAAAGTGTGAAGAGCAGGACAATGAATGGATCATGAGAAGGACACATGTCCACGGTAGGAGAGCTGAAAGAAGGCAGTGAGCATGCCTGGCTCCAGCTCAGCTGGGAATGTGCATCGGGGTGACTCAGATTTCTCTCCTCTCTGCACACATCTGCAAATGATTGTGAAAGCACCGTACATATTGACTGGGGGAGGTGTGCAAACACATGTTTGTGAGAAGGTGGAATTGCAAATCCAGAATCCTCCAATAACGAGGTCTGATTGCACACCATAACCCTAGTGGGAGCTGATTAATGTACATGGGTAGAAGAAATACCTCCCTCCTCTCTTAACAGCACTCTGAGAAAAACAACAGTGTAAGGATGCTTGCAAACTGCCATCAGGGAGACATCGGGGAGTGGCGAGGATGCCGGCAGAAGGAAGGGCCCAGGCTCTCTCTACAGGAGAAACCCACCACACCACACCAGCCAACTATCATCACAAACTGGGCGGCTTAAGACAACGGAAATTCACTTTCTCACAGTTCTGGAGGTCAGAAGTTGGAAATCAAGGTGTGTGTGTGTGTGTGTGTGTGTGTGTGTGGCCGGGCTGCCTGCAGAGCCTCCAGGAGGTCAGGAGGTCAGAAGTTGGAAATCAAGGTGTGTGTGTGTGTGTGTGTGTGTGTGTGTGTGTGTGTGTGGCCGGGCTGCCTGCAGAGCCTCCAGGGAGGAATTACCTCCTGCTCTTCCAGCTTCTTATGGCCCCAGGCTTGTTCCAGTTTCTGCCTCCTGCTGTCACATGGTCACCTCCCTCTGTGTCCGACTTCCCCTTTTCTCCCCCGAGCACCTGTCCCAGTGGACCAGGGCTGACACACAGCAGGACCTCATCTTCCCTTCGGTGGCAACTGCAAGGATGCTATTTCCAAATAAGGCCACGTTCTGGGGTTCTGGGGCTCCGGACTTGAACACACCTTTTGGGGGACATAGTTCAAGCCACAGCATAGCCATTCTCCTGGCTGGACTCGTTTCTCTCCCTGCCCTCCTTCTGTTTAATCCCCACATGGCATCCAGGGCAGTTCCTTCAAAATGCAAGTCACCCCGCTGCTCAGCAGATTCCCTTCTGCCTTTGTTTTTGACTATAATCACGAAAACCAGAGATGGGGTGCTTAAACAACGGGACTTAGTGAGGTAGGTCAGCAGGGCGGTGCTTTCTCCCCGAAGACCGTGGCGTTCCGGGGCTGTCTGCCGGTGGCCTTGGCCCCTGGCTTTTCCGCCACGTGGTGATGCGATGGCGATGTCCTCGGGCTCTTCCAGCTCCCTCTTCGCGTGGCTGCTCCGTCGGGCTCTCGCTGTACATGCAAAGGCTGCGGTAATCGGGACGGAAGCCCACCCTGGCTCCACGGGGCCACGCACACCAGAATGGGCAGCAAGACCACGAGCACATCTAACCCGGGGTCCGCAAGGTATCCCACCACAGTGCACCCTCTGCACCCCGGGGGGCAGCCCGTCCCGCAGGCACAATGCGCGCATCCGTCACAACACCCCCAAAGCCCTAAGTCATTTTCATGACTATGCTAAGTACCAGGTCTCATCGGGTGTCAGTTACAGGTGTGGCCCAGCCCGGGGCAAAATTCCTCTGACTGTGGCCCCGAGAAGCCTGGAAAACAAGTGATCTGATTCCAACATACCATGGTGGGGCCAGCGTAGGATGGATGCGCCCATCCCAGAAGGGAGAACAGAGGTCAGGGTCGCAAAGAAGCCCAAAAGGCAGCAGGGAAACACCATTAGATCTCACGGTCTGTGCTCTCCCCAAGCAGAGGACAGCCCTCTCCAAGCAGCTGAACAGCGCCCAGGCTCAGAGAACTCTGGAAAAGCATGCAGAAAATACCGAGTTCTTATACACTCCCCTCACACGTACAGTTTGCCCATTGTTAACCCTTCACATTAGTGTGGTAACTTTGTTACAACTGATCAAATATTATTATAATTATACTATTAACTATAGCCAGTAGTTTACATTAGGGTTCACTGCTTGTGTCGTGCACTCCTAGGGTTGTCTGGTCTAAATTTTAATTTTAATTTTAGTAACATATACGATCTAAAATTACCCTTTTAATCACATTCAAATATATAATTCAGTGATGTTAATTATCTCACAATTTTGTGCTCCCATCACCACCACCATTATCAAAACTCTTCCACCCCACCAAGGAGAAAGTGCACCAGTGAAGCATTAACTCCCCCTTCCCTACCCCCACCCAGCCCCTTGGTAACTTGTATTCTAGTTTCTGACTCTATAATTAATTTTTTATAATTGTTTTGTATCCGTGAGATCATATAATATTTGTCCTTTTGTATCTGGCTTATTTTACTCAACATGGTGTCTTCGAGGTTCATCCATGTTGTTGCATGTGTCAGAACTTCGTTCCTTTTTATGGCTAAATAATATTCCTTCGAACGGACAGACCACCTTTTCTTTATCCTTTCATCTGTGGATGGACACTGGGACTGCTCTCAGCTTTTGGTTCTTGTGAATTTGTCATGAACGATGGTGTGCAAGTATCTGTTCAAGTACCTGCTTTCAGTTCTCTGAGGTATGTAACTAGAAGTGGGATTGGTGGGTCATAAAGTAATTCTATAACTTCCTGAGGAATTGCCAAACTGTCTTCCACGGTGGCTGCACCAGCAATGAATGTGTGTTCCTGTTTCTCCACATCCTCTCTAGCACTTGTTTTGTTTTTTATATATGGCAGCCATTCTAGTGGGTGTGAAATGGTATCTCACTGGGGTTTTGATTTGCATTTCCCTAATGGCTAATTATGTTTAGCATCCTTTTATGTGCCTTTTGGCTATCTGTTTATCTTTGGAGAAATGTTTATGCAAGTCTTTTACCCATTTTCTTTAATTGGATTGTTTGTCTTTTGTTGTTGAATTGTAGGATTTTCTTTTGTTGTTGAATTGTAGGATTTCTTTATATATTTTGGATATTAAACCCTTATTAGACATGTGGTTTCCAAACATTTTCTTCCATTCTGTAGGCTGCCTTTTTACTTTCATGATGAAGTCCTCCGATGCACAGAAGTCTTTAATTTGAACAAGTCCCATTTATCTCTTTTTCCTTTGTTACTCATGCTGTCAGTGTTTAAGAAACCACTGTCTAACATGAGGTCCTGAAGATACTTCCCTACGTTTCTTTCTGGAGTTTTATAGTTTCGGTTCTTACATTTAGGTCTTTGATTCATTTCAGTTCATTTTTGTTTAGGTGTAAGGTAGGAGTCTACTACCATTTTTTGCATATGGAGATCCAGTTTTCCCAGAACCATTTGTCAAAGAGACTATTCTTTCCCCCTTGAGTAGATTTGGCACCCTTGTCAAAAATCAATTGGCCACTGATTTTTTGATCTTGTACTCCACCACTTTTCTGAATTTGTTTATTAATCTAGTAGCTTTGTTGTGGATTTTTTAGGATTTTCTATATGTGGGATCATGTATCTGTGAATAGGGAATGTCTTATTTCTTCCTTTCCAATTTGGCTGCCTGTTATTTCTTTTTCTTGCCCAAATGCTCTGGCTAGAACTTCCAGTACAGTGGTGAATAACGTTGGTGACGGTGGGCGTCCTTGTCCTGGTCCTCATCTCAGAGAAGTGCTCAGTCTTTCACTATTGATTACGGTGCTAGCTGTGGGTTTTCATATATACCCTTTATCGTGTTGAGGATGTTTCCTTCTACTCCTAGTTTCCTAAGTGTTTTCATCAAGAGGTGCTAGATTTTGTCAAATTCCTCTTTCACATCAATTGAGATGATCGTGTGATTTGTATTCCTTCTTTCTGATAATGTGGTATATTTACATTAATTGATTTTCTTATATTGAGCCAACCTTGCACACCAGGGATAAATCCCACTTGATTATGGTGTATGATTCTTTTAATATGTTGTTGGATTCAGTTTGCTAGTATTTTGTTGAGGATTTTTGCATCTATATTCATTAATGACGTTTGTCTAATTTCCTTTTCCTATTGTATCTTTTTCTGCTTTAGTACTAGGGTGATGTTGCCTCATAGAATGAGTTAGGAAGTGTTCCTTCCTCTTCAATTTTTTTGGAAGAGTATTTTAGCAGGATTGGTGTTAATTCTTCTTGAACCATTCAGTAAAATTCACTGGTGAAGCCATCGGATGCTGATTCAATCTCTCTGTTATTTGTCTGTTGAGATCTTCTATTTCTTCTTGAGTCAGTGTAGGTAGTTTGTGCACTTCAGTCATTTGTCCACTTCATCTAGGTTAGCCAATCTGTTGGTGTACAATTGCTCATAGCATCATCTTATAATCCTTTTTATTTCTGTGGGGTTGGTAGTAATCCTCCCTTCATTTCTGATTTTAGTTATTAGAATCCTTTCTCAATCTAGCTCATGTTTTGTCAATTTCATTGATCTTTTGGGAGAACCAACTCTTGGTTTTGTTGATTCCCTCTACTGGCTTTTTTAATTCTCTATTTTATTTATCTCCACTCTAATCTTTGTTATTTCCTTTCTTCTGCTTGCTTTGGGTTCAGGTTGCTCCTCTTTTTCTGGATCCTGCAGTTGTGGGGATGGGTGTCAGGGCCAGGCCCTGGACAACGAGGTGGGGTACACGCTACCTCGTCCCCTGGCAGCTGCAAAGCTGTGACAAAAGGTGGAGATGCACAGTCTTTTCTTTTAACCTTATATTTTGAAATAATTCCAAACTTACAGGACAGTTACATAAATAATAGAAAACCCATACAGAGAATGCCAATATATTTCCTCTGCAGATATCCAGATTTACCAACTAATATACTGCCGCATTTGTCCTATCATTCTGTCATCTACCTACCGACCCATCTATTTATCTGTTTTTTTAAACATATGAAAGTAGGTTGAATGCAGAGATGTATAATTTTAAAACAGGGCAGTGGAGGGGTGGGAACAACAGTGCAATTTACCATGTATTATTTAAATAATTCCTAAATGTACACGATGTGACATCTGTAATTGCACTGTGGTTAAAAAGAAATAATGATTTATAAAGGCATTTTTAAACATTTGACTATTAGAGTGTACTTCACCAAATTAATGGAAAAACAAACGTATTAAAATATTTTCCTCTGGCAAAAGGGAGAACACAAGGACACCCACCAAACACCGTTTCTATTCAACATTGTCCTGGAGATCTTGGCCCACACAGTACTGCGATACAGCAGTCATGAATATTAGAATAGCGTATCGGCTGCCATTTTTCATGGACAATATGAATGTGCCTCTAAAACATCCAAGACTCTATTGACAAATAATAAAATTAATCAGTCAGTTTAATCAACTTGCTGGATTGCTGCTATACAAAATAAATTATAAGCAGGAACAAATAAAAATAAAATTTAATTTTTTTAAAATGATACCTATGTACAATAGCATCGCAAGTGTCCACAAACTAGGAGCAAAAACCCAAACACACACACACTGCCACCGAGCCCCTGCCTGGCGCTGTCTCTCACCCCCTGCCAGGGGCACTGGCTCCTGCCCTCCGTCCTCCGTCCTCCCTGCTGCCTGCACCCCAGCGCCCGCCCCGGCCCGGGCAGGCCACAGCCTGTCCTTTGAAGCACAGCCCCCGCCTGGCCGGGCCGAGGACACTGCCTGCCCCGCGAGTCACTGGCTCTTTATTCCTCTCATCTGCCAACACACTTGCTCTGAGTGAACTTCTGCCCCGAAACGTGAATTTCCGAACAAGGCTGGCACGGGAGCACTCATCTCATCACCCGTCCCCCTGCCTTTGAAAAACAAAATTATGTGGAAAAGAAAGTGATTCCCCTCAAAGGCACAGAAACTCAGGCGGCTGCGAGGAGCGTCAGCGCAGGGACAGGAGGCAGCTGCTCGGCTGGGCCTGGGGGAGCGACGCCGGGTGCTTTGGCCACAGAAGCCGCCCTTCACGTGTACAGACCAGCGGGCAAGGCCAGACTCGTCACTGGCTGGAGCCGAATGGAAACGTCAGGAAAAAAGAGGGACAAAGAAGTTGGGATGGAGGTTCTGCCTGAAGAGGAGAGGAAATGTGATGTGGATTTTCTCCCTCCCCTACTCCCGGCAGACGTCTGCTTTATGAAAGTCATCTCCTCGGCTCTTTCTGGTTCCTGGGATGACATGAGGGAGGGTCTGCGTGACGGCGAAGCCCCCTCCCGCCCACCCTGCCGTCCGCACCGAGCCGCCCCCTGCCACCTCCCTGTCGGTGCAGCCAGGAGCTCTCCAGTTGACTCGTGTGAGTCTGGGAGCCACAAAGGCATTTCTGTGATTCTGGCGAGAGGGGTGGGTGGCAGCTTTCCGCTCTGGCCTTGGGAGGCAATTCCTGCTTGGAAAGAGGTTTTGTGTGAGTCCCTTTCCGGCCTCCGTGGTGCCAAGGGCACTGGTGGATCGGGAGCCACCTCGGGATTTCAACAGAGCTCAGGACCCGGCCGGGCCTCTGGTCGGCAGAAAGGGCCAGAAAGCCCCGACAGGTGCCCCTGCGGGCCAGCCCCCAGGCCCGAGCCGGGTCAGGCCTCACGACACCAGCCATAGTCTGGGGGCTTCGTCTGCCTGTGGGGGGGTGGCCCAACTGGCAGGGGCTGCTCACCTGCGGGGAGAGCCTGTGGTCCAGCAGGCCCAGGGGGTCACCAGGCCTCAGCTGCGTGCTCTGGGCTTGGGGTCTGGGAATCTGGGCCCAGAGACTTGCTTTCTTTCATGATGTCCCACAAACGAGGGCAAAGGTGCAGGAGGCAGGGCCAGCGACGTCCAGGGAAGGGGTGGACGGAGGGCTCCGTGGAGGGGGCCTGCAAACAGGGACCCTCTGGGAAGGTAAACAGGCCTCCTAGGACCACAGAACAGGCTTTGGAAGAGAGAGGAAGTTGCCAAGGCCCAGGGGAGTGAAAACAGGAAGGAAAGCAACGGGCAGCTGGCCAGGCCTGGAAACCACCATCGCAAGGGTTCCCCGAAGGCCTGGAGAAGCTTCTTTTGGCTGCATTTATCCCTGGGTTCAAGGGCTGTTCACGTCACATCTGAGTAAGAATCCAACAAGGGACGGTATTAGTTTCCTAGGCCGCTTAACTGGGGGGCTTAAAACAGAAGTTCATTCTCTCACAGGTCCCAGGTGTGGGGGGCCCGCACCCTCCAGAGGCTCTGGGGACTCCCTCCTGCCTCTTCCGGCTCCCTGGCTTTGTCCCTCCACCTCGGCCGCCCTCCTCACGTGCCCTCGTCCTTGAGTCTCTGTGTCTCAAATCCCCCTCCCCTTCCTGATAAGGAAATCAGGGCCCACCTGACATCCAGGTGTGCTCACCTCGAGATTCTTAATTGCACCTGCAAGCCCCTATTTCCGAATAAGGTCACATTGCTGGTACTGGGGGCAGAGCTTGAACAAGCCTTTTTTGGGGGTCACAGTTAATGCACCCCAGCAAGTCTCCATTCCTGCAGCCCAGGCCCCTTCTGCCCATTCCTGGCCCCGACAGTGGCCAAGTCCCTTCCAGGACAGAAGTGTCCCAGGCACGTCTCGAGGCTCTCCTAGGCCCAGTACCTTCTCAGACGCAATATAGAAGGCAAATAGCCACCCGGCAATTTCAAGCTTAGCCTTTAAATGTTGACTGATAGGTTATCAGGAGCAGCGGCTGAAGAGGGGGAGCAGGACGACCCGGGTGTGAGGCCTGTCCTTGCCCCTGCTTTTCCGGGTGGCCTTGCTCGAAGGACTGATTCCCTGAGCCTCAGTGTCCTCTGCTGCCCAGTGGAGGGTGGGGGTGACAGCACCAGCCCCCTGGGGCTGTTGTGAGAAACGGCTCAATACCTGGGAAACAGCTGCGGCTCACGTGGAGCTGACACCCACGGTCCTAGCCATGAGGAAATGCCAGCTGCTGGGCCACCCCCACCTCGCCCAACTCCAGGGGTGCTGCAGACATGGAATCTGATGCCCAGTGCAACACCCACCCTGAGTTTTTCAGCCCTGGCTAAGGGTTTTACACGGCCCACCAATCAGGATGCAAGTTTAGCCCTACAAATAACAGAAAATGCATCTCAACCTGGTTTGACCATGTGGACCAGTCCGCACAGCTGGGATCTGGGTATAGGCAGGATTGCAGGGTGGATGCCCGGGAGCAAAGCGGCCTCTCACAGCTCATCCGCTCACGCACCACCCAGAAAAACAAGGTTGTCTCTTCCCGTGGTTCTCTCTTTGGAGATAGGAAACCTTTTCTGGAAACTCCTACCAAATCTCCGTCTAATTGGATGCACGGCCCTTCGCAAATGGCTTGGGGGAATGGTGTCCGGCAATTGACTTAGACTCCTGAACCACTCACTGGCAAGGACAGGGGATCACCACGCATTGTGTAGACCCACCTGGGCCCACCCCTGGCACTGGGGTCACCCCCACCCCAGGACGGCGCCAGGATGTGTGAGGGCTTCTGGGGACACCGGCCGTGCAGTGAGACTCACTTCAGGGAGGTTGTCATCGCATCCCACCATCTCCAGTGCAAAGATGAGACGAATGTTCATCAGCACACAGGCAGGAGCGTCGAGCTGGGAAAATCCTAGGCCTCAAATCGGGTTCCCGACCACAACCACTTCCCAGTCCAGGAGGCAACAGCCAGGAGAGTGAGCTCATCTGGGGCCAACACAGGAGCCAGAAGAACCCACCGGAGAGTCTCGGAAAGCATTCTTGCCAACATTATGGTGCAGTTCTTCCCTGCTCTTTTTATTTTTTAATGTTTACACTTTCCCCCCAAATTTTAAAAATTGAGAAATGCAACACACATACAGAGAGATGCACAAAGCATAAATCTAGTGAATAATTATGTGTCAGTTTTCTAGTGCTGCATAACAAATTGTCACAAACTTAGTGGCTAAAACAATACACATTTATCGTCTTGCAGCTTCTGTGGGCCGAGAGTCCAGGTGCGGCTGAGCTGGGGCTCTGCTCGGGGCTCTCCGGGCTGCAGGCTGGGCTGTGCTCTCACCTGGAGGCTCAGCCGGGGAAGAAGAGTCCACTGCCAAGCTCGTTCCGGTTGGTGGAAGGATTCTCTTCTGGAGGGTGCCGGCTCTTTACCTGCTGTCAGCTGGAGACCCCCCAGAGGCACCCACGGTTCCCTCCACGGGGTCCTCTCCGTGGGAGCCCACACCAGGGCATCTGCTTCTGCAAGGCCGGCAGGAGCAGCTCTGCCTCCCATCTGCCCTGACGGACTCTTACACAACGGCACGTAACCGTGGAAGCGACGCCCCAGCACCTCTGCCATGAGCGACAGTCCTTCAACTTCACCGTATTCTCCTGGTTAGAAGCAAGTCACTAGTCTGTCGGCACTCAAGGGTGGGGGGATTATTCAAGAGGCCGGACTAACCGGGGTCATCTGAGGGTGTGTCTGCCTAAGCGTAACCCAGGCTGAGAAACAGAACGTTCTCTACCGGCCCAGGAGCCTATTTTACACACATACATCCTCCACTTAGGGGCGTCATGAAGTAGAACTGGCTCACAATAGCCAATTGTTAGACTTTCAGGAATTTTATTTGAATGGCTGCAAACATAGACATTATTAAAAATTAAATTATATAAATTTAGAGTGAAATACATTAATTTAAAACAAGGTCTCAAAACTCATCACTTCTTAATTATTTTACTTTGATCCATGTCCTTGAGGTTGTTTACATGTATCTATATGCTGGAAATACTCTATATTATTGTTACTGTGTATCTCTTCTCAACTGGAAGTGATTGCACATTGGTAGTTTGAAATCTGCAATTAAAGAAATATTTACACTTCGGAAAACTGCAAATGCTACAGTCCAGAGCTTGAAGGTCAAATCTAGCCCTTGCTCAAGTTAAGAACACTTTTGACATTTTTTAAGAGTTGTGAAACAAAACAGAACAAAACAAAGGAGAATACACTACAGGAGCCATATGTGTCCAGCAAAATCTAAAATATTTACTATCTGACCCTTTACAGAAAACGTTTTGCCAACCCCTAATCTAGACTTTAAAAAGTAATGGGGAAAATTAACAAAGTGGGTTAAATTTAAAAGTAAGGTCTGTAGTTGTTACATTGAAAACAGCACCAAATGATGAGGAAATATTCACTCAGTATAGAATATTATGATCGAATACAGCAAAGAAGCTTACACCATTAACAAAAAAATAAAGTTCTGACCTATGTCTTTTTTGCTTCATTTTTGTCTTACTCATTAACGTAGGTGAAAGTATCAACCAATATTCATATCACATTTTACACCTAATGACAAAAGAAATTAATAGGAAAACAGTGGATTGGGTGCAACTTCATTTGACAAACCACAGCAGAATGGCAATGATAGATTGGCTATGGAAACAAAAGGTCCGTAAAAGGAAATGAAAGCATTCCCTGAGAATCAGTTGGCTGCACGGAATTTATGAGAAAGACTACC
This sequence comes from Bradypus variegatus, assembly GCA_004027775.1. Taxonomy (NCBI): domain Eukaryota; kingdom Metazoa; phylum Chordata; class Mammalia; order Pilosa; family Bradypodidae; genus Bradypus; species Bradypus variegatus. Next base: position 19,716 of record PVKY010000363.1, on the reverse strand, counting down.
ATATGTTTATCATTATTTGTAAACGGTATGCTACACATTCTCTATATCCATGAAGTATTATAATAAATATATATATGTATATATGCACACCAGCTTGACCTTTAGGGTAACGACTTCCATGCTTTCCTTTATAGTATAACCAATTTCAGATTTTCATCTGACCTAGATGTGACACAGACAGCTTAGAGCATGCAGCAGTGTCTGGCACACAGCAGGTATTTAAAAGATGTTGCTGGAGTGGTTAAACTCCTAAGAATACTAAGTTTTCAGAGCAACCAGTAGTGGAAATGTGATTCTAGGCCTTTAAGCTAAAATAGCAGAAAAAGTCAGGAAGAAGTTTGCTTGTTTGCTTTTTTAATTTCTGTAAGTCTCCCTGAATCTTCTTAGAATGAAAAGGGTGTAAAGTTTAAAAAATAGTAACAGCAACAACGATAACTACCATTTACTGAGTGCCGTGATGTGCCCAGCAGCGTTTATCAGGGAGAAGCTCATAACAAGCCCAAATACTTCTTGACCATTTTAACAATCACTGATCTGTTCATTCATTCATTCATTTATTAAATATGCATTGAGCATTTTATATAGACACCGACTTAGGATCAGTGGTCTCTGCCTTCAAGGAGCTTAAAATCAAGTTGAGGCGGGAAGCAGCGGGGCTTCGGGGCAGAGGTGCAGCCCCTCGAGCCACACCAGACAAATCTGCATCTAATGACATCGAAACAACCGTTTGCTGGGCAAACCCAGCCTCAGGACCCACGTCGTTTTTTGGAGGCCCCTTCCCCTTCTCCCCGTGCCTTGGAGTCACAGAAATTCAGCTCAAGTCTAGCCCCGTCCAGTTATTTGCAGCTATGACCACTGGGTCCCACCCCCACAACGTGGCTAACGAGCTGCTGTCACCAGGATGCAACTGACCTAGGCGGGGCCCTCCGGAAACCGGAAGGGACGAGGGGCGGCGCTGGCCCGAGTGCGCACGCGCGAAGTGCAGGGTAGCCAGGGGCCGCCAGGGGGCGTCGCAGGGCGCCGGCCCATGGGGGAGGGGAGCGCCGGCGCGCCGAGAACGGACCACGTGCGCACCACGTGGCGCCCCCGCCAGCCCCGGTCCGCCGTGGGGCCGCGGGACCCTCCACGCCGCGCAGCCCCCAGCCCGCGAGCCCTGTGGAGCCGGCCTCCGCATAGTGACCCCGTCACCGCCGACCCCTGACCTCTGACCCCACTACCTTCAGGCTCTCTTGCCGGCGGCCGCGCGCTGTGTTTATAAACAGAGTTCCCGGCGGGACCCAAACCCCGGGTCGGTGGATTCGCGCCCGTAGGAGCGGAGTCTTCCGCGCCTGCGCGTTGCAGCCGCGCCATCGGGCTCTTCTGCGCTTGCGCTTGGCGGCCGGGCCGCAGCTGCGGGCGACACCCGGGTCCGGGTGGGAGGGGCCCCTTCGGGGGCTCCCCGAGACCCCACGCCCCAGCCCCGCTTCTCGGCCGTGCCCCAGGCTTCACCGGCTGTGACCTCGGACAGGCCCTGTCGTTGCTCTGAGCCCGGGGACCCTCCCCTCTAACGTGGGGGCTCAAGGTGATTGTGAAGGTTAAATACAGGACTTGCCCGAGAGCGGCTCGCTCCCCTCCCTGCTCCCCTCGGCCAGGGTCACTTAACAGCACCGAAATGTCCATCTGAATGGGATTAAAAGGGGAAATGTGAGTCTATATATATAGTAACAGTAAAAATAAAAAGATCCGTGGAGCCACACTACACTGTGAACCTAAATTAAACCATGGACTGTAGTTAATATAGTATAATTATAAATGTGCTTTCATCAATTGTAACAAATGTTCCCCACCTTGCAAGGGTTGGTGTGGTATAGGAGAATACCGTAAACCCACAACTTCGCTAATAAACAAACAAAGCAAAACCCAAATCAGAGCTCGTTGTTCCCACCACACTGGGAGAAAACTACAATATTCTTCTAAAAGGCCCCACCTTCTCCAACCCTAGCCCTGTCACCTTGAACTCCTCCAGCCCGTGCCTTGGGGCTTTTCCTCGCTGCTCTCACTGGCAGGATGTGGCCCCTCTCCCTTCTCATGGCTGTTGGGGTCTGGGGCATGAGCACTTATGGCTGCTTGCTACGTGCTAGGCATCACACTGGGAGCAGCGGGTACCCCGGTGACCACAACAGGTAAGGGCCCTCCTCTCTCAGACTTGATATTCTGGCAGAGGACACAGTCAATAAACACAAACAGAAAAAATATCAGATGGTGGTAACTGCTGTAAAGCAAATATGGTGACCTGACGGCACCTGGGGTTGGAGCATCTTATCCAGGTCAGATGATCCTGAAGAACCACCCAGAGATGACATCTGAGCTGAGACTTCCTGATAAGGAGACAGACTGGGAAGGAGGCAAGTGGAATTTCCAGGGGGAGAGCGAGCAGCCAGTACAAAAATCTGGAGGCAGGAACCAGCTTGGTGCAAAGAAGACCCGAAACCAAGAGAAGGTTTTAAGACAGGAGGGCACAGAGGTAGGGATGCCCACTGCTACAGCCGTGTAACAAACAGTCCCCAATCTGCTAGGGTAACGCAGCTGTCATCTTATTTGGCTCACAATTTTGTGGACCAGGAATTGTTTAGGGCTCAGCAGTTCTTGCTAGGGGGTGTGTGTGTGGGGGTCTCCTGTAGTTGCTGCCATACATCGGTGGGGACTTGCAAGACCTGGATGTGCCGGTGAGCTCTGTCCCAGGCTGTCCCTGTGGCCTTCTGGTGTGGTGGTCTTGGGGGAGTTGGACTTCTTTTTTATTTTTTTTTAAATTATGGATCTGTACATATATATGAATATATATATATATACACATATATCCTAAAATTTTCCATTAACCATTTTTATTTTTAAATATACAATTCAGCGAGATTGATTACATTTACAATGTTGTGCTACCATCACCACTATCCATGACCCAAACTTTGTCGTCGCTCCAAACAGAGACTGTGTCCCCATTAAGTAATAACCCTCCACCCACTCTCCTCCAGCCCCTGGGAACCTCTAACCTGCTTTCTGCCTCTATGAATTTGCCTATTCTAGATATTTCATACAAGGGGAGTCTAATAACGTGTGTCCTTTTGGGTCTAGTTTCTTTCACTCAGCATGTGCCTTCAGGGTTCATCCATGTTGTGGTGTGGACCAGCATTTCATTCCTTAGAAGCTGAATAATATTCCACTGTCCAGATTGAACACATTTGTTTATCCATTCAGGTTTTGATGGACACTGGGGTGGCTTCTACCTTTTGGCTCTTGTGAGTAATGCTGCTATGAACATTGGGGTACAAGTATCTGAGACCCTGCTTCAATTCTTTGGGGTATATATCTAGGAGCAGAATTGCTGGGCATATGGTAATTCTATGTGTAACTTCTCGGGGGACTGCCATATGGTTATCCACAGTGGCTGCACGTAGTTGAACTTCCTAAATAAGCCTCCCATGAGAGCTAGGCAGAAGCTACCTGGCCTTTCAAGGCTTGTCTTCAGAAGTCATGTAGCATCACTTTTGTCAAACTCTGTTGGTTGGACCAATCAGAAACCTGCCCAGGTTCAAGGAGAGGGGAGGCAGGTCAAAGATTTTTTGGAGCCATGTTTTAAAGTCACTAAGAGGTGTTCTTAGCTCTGCTAAACAGAGGGAGAAAATGACACTTACAGGCAGGAGGACTTTCCCAGGTTACACAGCAGAGTGGGTGCTGGGACTCAACCCTCATGAATTAGCGGGTCCGGTCCTTTTACTTCCATTTCTTACCTGGCTCTGCTCCCACCACGTGGACAAAAGCTACAGATTATGTTCCCTGTGACCTGCTGGCTTTGGTGAAACATCCCTCAGAGAGGCCTTTCTTTACAGTCCCACCTGGAGCAGGATGCCCTCCTTGACTGCAGACCCTGCTTCATGTCTCCACAGCCCTTATCACTGGCTCGTATTCCAGTCGGTCCTCATCATTCGTGGATTCCGTTACTTGCGAATTTGCCGAATGCTAACATGGATTTGCAGCCCTCAAATCAACGCTCACAGCACTTCGTGGTCATTCTCAGACAGCACAGAGCTGTGAAAAATGTGAGTCGCCTGATGCCCAGGTTCCCAGGTGAGGAGGAGGCAGGCAGAGCTCTGCCTTATTTCGGCAACATGCTGTCAACAAGTGTCCTTTGCTCAGTCTAGTTACTGCCCCATATTTTGTATTTTTGTGCTTTTGGTGGGTGATTTTGCTGTTCTAAATGGCCCATGAGTGTAGTGCCGAGGAGCTGTCTAGCATTCTAAGTATGAGAAAGCTGCAATGTGCCTGACAGAGGATATGTGTGTCAGACTAGCTTAGTTCAGGCTCAAGTTATGGCGCTGTTGGCCACGAGTCACTGTCAATGAACTAACAATGCATATTAAATAAGTTGTCTTTCAGTACAGACACACCTGGAGCAAGGTTATGTCTTGACTGGTTGATGAGAATGTGACCAGAGGCTCCCGGGAACCTACCATGTGTCCCAGGGAAGCAACCGTTCAGTATTTGCCTGCTGAGCGTTGTGTGACTTTGTAGAGCATGATGGTAATGAATAAAGGGAATCGGCTGTCTGTGGTTTGCATATGTCTTTACCGTCTCCCCTGCTCTCGCGGACCCTGCTTGTCTCGTTTACGGCTGTCGCTGCACCCGGGCCAGCTCTTGGCCCGCTGGCAGCATTCCATGAATCCTTGTTCGATGACTCTATGGAAAGCACTCAGTATTCCTAACCACCACCGCTGTGCTCCCGCTACATGCCAGGCATATTATAGAGGAGCAGAGGCGCAAGAAGGGGGAGTAGCTTGTTCGGCAGAGCCGGAACTCAAGCTGAGGGCTGGATTATTTTTCCACTGACAACAGCCCTCTCCCTCAACCCCCAAACTCATTGTGGGTTAAGGATTTGGAGCCCCACCACTACCACTGCAAAGAATTCCGACCAAAATATTGTTTGTTTATACCATACCTCAGTTTCTTGAAAGGAGCTAAATGGATGCATGTTGATCACAGACTGTCAGAATGAAGCCTAATAATTAGGCAGGAGGATGGAGACTGGGAAAGAAAGGAAAAAAATAAGAGGACTTAAACAAGAAAGGCAATTTATGATAGTGTTGTCTCTGGGGCGAGCAGTGCTGTCTGCTTGCCCGTGAGAATCTTGCAAGGGACCTGGGGACGTGGCCAGCCAGGCCTCGGTGGCATCGCCTATCCTCCCGGGCACTGATGGTTGATTTTAGAATGAAGACCCCTGGGAAATGCTCCAGAGATATCACGAGGGGTCGCACCGCTGGCCGGCAGGTTGGGAGGCCCACCGGGGACCAGTGGACCTTGAGGCTCCGACAGGAAAACCCGGCCTCCGAGCTGCGAGGGGCTTGTCGGGCTGCCGGGGGCTTCCCTGGTGGAGTCCCAGGCTCTGCTGTGCTGGGTGAGCCACGTGCCAGTGGGGCAGCAGATAATTATGGGACTCCAGCCTTGGCGGCTGAAGGCTGTTCTCCTGCAGGAACGGAACGATGAGGCCGTTAATGTAATGTGTGACGCTCGTGGGTGGTAAGAGGAGCCATCTACTTTAAAAAACTTAGTGTTTCCTCCCCACCACATTGTAATTTGCTCAGCCCCCAAGTTTGGAGAAAATCTGTTTAACCCCTTGCCTATCAGTCTATAGTCCTGGAATATTACAAGAGGAAACTCTTGCCCTTCTTATGGTTTTAGATATTAAAAGTATGTAAACACACACACATGCACACACGCAACCAAGTACTATGTAATCATTGGTCCTGGTTTCTCCTCGCTTCACAATCCCATTCGAGAATCTTGCAGCAGTGCGAGTCTGGTAGCTGCACATGTGACCAGGCCAAGAAGGGTCAGAATCCTGGTCTCTGATAACTTCAGTTAGAAGAGACCTAAAGTGGGGTCTGCAGGCCCCTCCTCAATTGCCAACTGTTTTTTCATCTGCAATGAGTTAAGTACAGAAAACACAAACAAGCATCTAGGAACTTTTTCAGCAATTTAACATTTTAACAACATCCAAGAGTGGATTCAGTGGACTTGTCACCTGTTTTACCGAACAGACTGGGAAGGAAACCCAAGTGTGGTCCCAGACCTCAGACAGTTTGAAAAGCCCTGGGACAAAGGACTCACCTAATGATCTGTACCTAGAAACCCAACCGTCAACTGCAAAACTGTTACGAACAATAAGAGAGCTCAGCTGGACAGTTGAAGACACAATATTTAAAAAAAAAAGTAGGATTCCTGTATGCAAATAAAGCTCCTTAGAAAATATAATGGAAGAAAAGATCCCTTTTACGGTAGAAGCTGAAAATTCCCTGGAATAAGCTAAGTAAATAATGTGCAATATCTGTATGAGTGATTTAAGAACTAGAAGACATAAGAAACTCTCTTGAAATCGGGGTGTTTTCGGCAGTTAAGAAAGATCCTGACTCATTTTGCAATAGGAACCGCTTCCAAGAAGGCCTGGGTGTGGTCCCAGGAACTTGTGGCTTCTTGAAGCACTTTGTGGCCACAGCCTCCGACTCTCAAGTGGAGGAGAAAGCCAGGGCATCCGAGATTTGGCAGAGATGCCGGTGTTGGCTGAGAAATCTCTGACTCAGGGACTCGAATCTCTGCCTGGGAAGGAAACTTGGAGACAAGTTCTCAGGCTTTCCCGTCTTCCACGAGCATTTCCAAGAACGGTAGGATGTACACACGTGGCCATACGATCCTGGACCTCTCTGGAAGGCTACTCGGGAGACCGGTGATAGTCGTTTATGGGGAGAGGGCTGGGAGGGAGCCTGAAATTTCGCTGTTCGGGGTTTTGTTCCCTTTGAATTTTGTTCCATGGGCAAATATTACTCATTCAAGAAAATTAATTTAAAAAGAACCACCTCTCCTAGTTTAGTCTTCTTATTTTAATACTGAGAACATGGGGACCATAGAAGTTCAGCAGTTTTATTCACAAGGTCTAGCTCATTAACAATAATGGCAGAACTCGAACCCAGGCCTCCAACTCAACAGTCCTACCATCACGTAGGCAGACTTTTTATAAACTCCTGGAGACTGTTTAATCGACATGGCCTGGGCATTTGACCTCCCCGAGCCTGTGAACTGGAGCTCCGTTCGGTTGGGAAACAGTAAATAAATAAATGTTTACGCCGATGTAGTAGGAGCTGGGCACAGGGCTGGACGCCGGGGGTTCGTCTTTGAGCAAAGCAAACTGAGGGCCTCACCCTTAAGATCCAACAAGCTCTTAGGGGAGCAAAACAGCAAACAGCCCATCCCAAGAGAAGTAAATCGAATGCTGCGTGAGGAGGAGCTAAGGCCTTGGAGAAGAGAAAAAACAGAGTGGGATGAAGGGGTCTGGAGGGCTGGAGCCACCCCTCATGGAGAACTGAGCGTGGAGGTTTGCACTCACATGGGAAGGAGTGGGGGGCTGGCCGGGAGGCCGTCACACAGATCCCTAGGGGCTCCCCGGCCCTGGCAAGGACCTTCACCTTTGGCTCTGACAGGAGCGGGCAGCCACTGCAGGGCTTTATCAAAGTTGTGATACGATCTGACTTTTTTTAGAAAGACAACTTTGACCGTTTCGGTGAAACAGATTGTGGGACCAGGGCAGAAACAGGAGGCCCCCTAGGAGGCTGCCACGGCCCCCCAGGTGGGAGACTAGGGGTGCCATATGGCCAGGTGAGCCAGTTTGGGCCACATTTGGAAGGTACCTGTTGTGCTGCATGTGGGGTGCTGTGAGAGAGCCTGGAACCGGGGGTGACCGCCAGCATTTTGGCCTGAGTGGCTGAAGGGTAGCGATGAAATCTGCAGGCTGAGGAGGTTGAGAGAAGATTTGATTTTCCATCAGACAGCCCAGAGGAGTCGCCAGGGGCCACCAATCAGAAGAGTCGGAATCCCGGAGAATCCTGCCCTGGAGGTCTGTGCTCGGGAGCTGTCAGCACGTGGATTTAGGAATCAGATTAAGACCTATTTGTTAAAAACCTTCCACTGGCTGGGTCCCCACGAGTTGAAGAGTGGACAGGAGAGTCCATCGATCCGAATGTTCGCATGAATTTAAATCCTAGGGCATGGGCACCCCAAAAACCTCTAGGAGAAGGCTTTCTAATTTTACTCCAGCAGCAGTGGGTAGGAAATAACGTAGATTCAGGCTCTAGAACAGTGGCTTTCAAAGTTTGCTTTTTGTTAGAATCACCTGGGGAGTTTTGGAAATCCCTGCTGTCCAGCTCGCCCCCAGCGCAGACTAAAGCTCTCCGGGGAGTCCCACCTCAGGATTTCTAAAGCTCCCTGGTGGTTCCCAGGTGCAGACAGGTTTGAGAGCCAGAGTTCTAGAGCAGAGCTTCTCAAACTTTCTGCAGAATCTCAGGCCCCACCTCAGCCTGCTGTACTGGAATCTGCATTTTACAAGGTCCCAGGTGTTACGGGGTGAATTGTGCCCCCTGCCCCCCCAAAAAGGCATGTTCAACCCCAAATTCCAGGGCTCATGAAGGTGACTGTCTTCAGAAATAGGGTCTTTGAAGAGTGGCTGGGCCAGAACAGAGCAGGGTGGGCCCTGATCCAACATGACCTTTAAAGGGGGCATGTGGGTGCACAGACAGACAGCGGGAGGAGGCTCTGGGAAGAGGGGGGAGGCAGGGATTGCAGCAATGCACCTCAAGCCGAGGAAGGCAAGGATGGCTGGCAAACACCTAAAGCCCGAAGAGCCCAGGAAAGATTCTTTCCTACAGAAAACACCCCGATTTTGGACTCCTGGCCTCCAGAGCGGTGAGAGGACAAGTTTCTGCCATTCGTGCTGCTCTGTTTGCAGCCCCGGGAGCTGCGGCGGAGGGTACTCGCTGGGCCTCGAACCGAGGGCTCCCAGCTGTCTCGGGCACTCCTGGTCTTGTTCTCGGCCCCGGGACCTCACCAGCCAACAGCAGGGACCTGCAGGGGGCACCTGGGCTTGGAATAAAGGGCTTTTCCCCGGATGATAAAGAGGGAACGTTTCCAAAGGGCCTGACCTTGGCCGGATCAGAAGCCCTGCTCCCGAGGCTGAGCTGGCGTCTCTCCCGGAGATCCCAGCGCCCTGGAGGGGGCAGTGCAGGACGGGAGATGAGCAGGGTCCACGGCCACCGCGGCTCTCCCCGGGGCTCCCACCCTGCGCCAGGCGAGACGCGGCCAGCAATGGGGACAGCTGTGGCTGGGGGCTCACGTCCAGCGGCCAGCCTGGGAGGTCATTCTCGGGACATTTACTGATTAGCTCCTGTGTGGCTGGTGATGTGCCAAGTGCTGGGGACCCGGCCACAGTGCAAATGAAACAAACGGTGACAGGTCACCCAGATGCCCCCGCCCCGGGAAGACGCGTTGCCGAGGGGTGGGGGATCTGGCACCGAGCACAGAGAGGAGGGGGCCTGACCTCGTCAGGGCGACATAAAGGACAAGCAGCAGGCGGCTCGGGAACCTCCTGGGGCTGCTGTCACAAGCTCCACGAACCAGGGGGCTTGTCTCTCACCTTCTGGAGGCCAGATGTCCCAAATCGAGGTGTCAGCAGGGTGCGGCCCCCTCGAAGGTTCTGGGGAAGCCTTCCTCGCCCCCTTTCGCGTATGGTCGCTCGCCTGCCATCCTTGGTGCTCCTTGGCTTGCGGCTGTGGCACTTGAGCCTCTGCGTCTGCGGCCACCTGGTGCCCACCCTCTGTGTCGGACGCCCCCTTCTTACAAGGACGCCAGGTGTGTTGGATCACAAATGACCGTGTTCCAGGAGGCCTCGTCTTGGCTTGGCTGCGTCTGCAAAGACTATTTCCGAACAAGGTGACCTTCACAGGTGCTAGGCTCAGGACTGCGACTTACCTTTTTTGGGGACACGATTCAACCCCAAACAGTGACTTGTGGAAAGAAAACAGCTATGCCTGTCTGAACAAATGACGGGCTTCTTTATTGTTTCCCCCCTCCCTCGTAACAAACTAGTTTTTGCCAATAAAAGCTGGAGTTTATGGGGCATCACGTCACTTGAAAGTGCTATAAAGCTTTCTGTAGGCATGGCCCCAAACCATGGGGGCCTCTGCCACAAAGAGTGTCCCACGAGTGAGAGGTCGCTCTGGGGACCCTGAGTCTCACTGGGAAGCAGTGGCTGGGCTCCTGCCTGCAAAAGGTCACCAGTTTTATTGGGGACACTGGAACTTAGCCATGAAAAGGGGCATGAAAGGCGGTTTACAAACTGGCATATGTGGTGGGGGGTGGGTGCAGGGGAATGCTGCAGCAAGAGGGAGGGGTGCCCTTGGAAGACTGGGGTCCCTGTAAATAGCATGAGGGGCAGGCCAGGTGGGAGCCCCATGTGGCAGGAGGATGAGGAGGGGAATGCAAGGCTGGCACTGGGGCAGGGGCTCATTCAGCAGGAGCCAGGCCTTCCAGAGCATGTCCACGTGAGTCTTCCAAGAGACAAGAGAATGAAGACCCCCAGAGGCAACCCAGCTGAACCCCCAAACCCCAACCCAGAGTGTCCGACTTCACCTTAATAAACGCTCAGGGATTTTGCGCTCTACTCCAGCACACAGGCCCGTTCAGCACAAGAGTAACGTTTTGATTTGCTAGTTGAATTATCGGACTCTCGATTCTCAACTCTTCAAGACAGATGGGGGCTCTGGGAAGAAGCACAGCACTTCGTTTCAGATGCCAGACACTGCCACGCCCTAGCGGGGCGTGGGCTTCTTCTGTTGGTGCCGTGGAGCCACACTGCCTGGGCTCCAATGCCGGTGTGACGTGTCCGTGTGCCCTCGGGGAAGGAGAGCCGTGTCACCCCGCGAGGCAGCTGGCAGGTCAGAGAGGGGTCCCTGGGGAAGGGAACCGGGCGTTTGTGTCAATGTGTTCACGTGCCAGTGAAAAGTGGCTCACGGATCCTGAGATGCAGATGTCCTCTTGGAGCAAACGGGTTTGAACTCTGGGTTAGTGGAATCAATCACCGACGGGGTGCCAAGCGGAAGGGCTCTCGGTATGGACAGCTTTTTCTCAGCTCAGAGACACACCATTCTCTGACTCTCCCTCTTTCCCAGAGCTCTCCCTTACTTTGTGATTTTATATTCTTTGGCTTATTAGTCAGTCCGGTTTTAATTCTCTACTGGTTTGTTGACCATGTCTCTCTCAGATAGTCAGCTCCACGAAGGCACGGAACTGTTTGTTGTGTACGCGGCTCCTAGCAAAATGCTTGCCTCTTGATAGATGCTTAACACTTATTTGTCTTTGTGTCTGTGCATCCAGATGCTGGAAATACTACAAGACAGATCCTTAATTAACCCTCACATCTCTGTGAAGCAGGTGTAACCTGCCTTTTACCGGCTGACGAAGAGGTACAGGGACACGTTTCAAATGCACCCCTGGACTGTGGTGGGTGGGGAAGGGAACCCACTTATGACTGGCTGTAAAGAATCTGTACCTTCCACAAAACCAAACCACCTTCAGCATAAGAGGACGAGGTCAGTCGTAGACATGTTGAGTCTGCAAGATGGTGGAGCTTCTAGGTGTGTCACAGCCAAAGGGCACTTACAGTCCCCTGGAGTTGGAAAGGGTAGTGAGGTGTTACTACAACCTTGCATCCCGGGTTGGCATCAGTTCTTCATTGCTATGGAAGAGAGCCACCAGGGTCCTGTCAAACATTCCCAGGGATGGGAGTTTCCCACCGTTAAAAACTTAGGAGTTGTTTGTTCAGAGAGTTTTGATGGTTTCCATTCTCCCTTGTCTGGAACCAGTATCTGTTTCCCTGGTAAAAACAAAATGATAAATAGGACAGAGCCAAGGAGAGAATGGCGAGGTCCCAGACCGCTCTCTGGGTTGGCACTGGGCCGTGAACCCAAGCTTTGCACTTGGCATCTGGCCTCCCGGGACCCACCTCACTCGACCGTCCTCCAGCCCGGATTTGTCTAACGTCCATGGACGTCTCAGGAGGACTTTGTCAAATGTCTGGCTGAAACCCAGACACACCACTCCTTCGTCTTTCTTCCCCTCTCGGTAAGGGAAATGAATTTCCTGTGGTGTGAATTGTCTTGGTAGATCCAGTCTGTCTCCCGAGGGCCATCTGTGCCTCCTTCTCCCACTGATTCCAAGATTTTAGAATCTCTGCCCAGCAATAGATGTAGAGTTCTGCCCTTCTTTGATTTTTTTTAAATTAATAGACTTTATTTTTAAAAGCAATGTTATATGGTATGTGAATATATTTCAATCAAATTGAAATATACAAAATTGCATTAAAAAAAAGCAGTTTTAGGTTTAGAGAAAAATTGTGCAGAAAGAACTGAGTTCCCCCCTGCTCTCTCACCCAGTTTCCTCTACTCTCAACATCTTGCCTTCGTGTGGTCCATTTGTTACCACTGATGAGCCAATGTCCCACGTTACTGGTAACTGAAGTCCCTGGTCCCCTTGCTTTAGGGCCCACTCTGTCCTGTGGGATCTGCCATGCACCATGCCACGTACCCCCACTGCAGTATCACGCAGAACAGTTCTACTGCCCTAAAAACTGCCCCGCGCTCCACCTTTCCTCCCCGCCTCCCCCCGAAACCCCGGCAACCACAGAGCTTTTCACTGTCTCTACAGCTTCGCCTTTTCGAGAATGCCATCTAGTTGCAGTCATGCATTATGCAGCCTGCTCAGGGTGACTGCTTTTACTTAGCAGTCGCATTTAAGAGTCCTCTGTGTCTTTTTTTTTTTTTTTTTGCGGCTTGATAGCTCATTCCTTTTTATCACGGAACAATACTCCATTGTATGGATGTACCTTCCTTGCTTTTTGAAAAATGGGACATCTGTTCTTCTCCCCTCTCCCGGCACTTTCCCATTCCTTGGGGCTCTCTGGGGCTGGGGCCACGACTGCAGCCATGTCCTGCAGGGTGCCCAGAGCCTGGCAAGGCGGTTCTGTTAAACTGTGGGTCCCACTGAACTGAACTGACCCTTTCTGCAACCCCGTTCACAAATTCCGCCATGCTGCTCATCGCTCCTGCTTCCTAACCTGTCTCCTGCTCTAGTTATTCTTAAAAAGAGCGTAGTTTTTCCTCTGACTATAAAAGTAACACATGCTCATTAAGAACCCTAAAAGTAATCAAACACAAATCACCCACAATTCTAGCGCTCAAAGGTAACGACTGGTGACATTTCCTTCCTGAGCTTTGAACCCAGATTTCCGTCTGCCTGCAGGATATCTCCAGCTGGGTGTCTCTCAGACATCCCAAGCTCTCCCTGACCCGGCTCGACCTCCCCATCTTACCCCTTCACACGGCTCCTGAATTCCCCAGGTTGGTCAACAGCGTCGCCATTCACCTGAGACGGCCCAGGACACAAATCCTGGGTCACCTTCCTCCTGACCCCGACCTCCAGCTGCTCCTAAGGGCCCCCCTGCCTTGACTTTGGAATGTGGCCCCTCCCCAGCTGCCCCCACTCCAAAGCAGCCCCTTAGCGTCCCTTATCTGAATTTTTGCAATAACATTCCTATGGGTCTCCTAACCTTTAATCTCTCCCACTGGGGCAATCTAATCTTTATGCTGCTGAGATAAGGCCATATTATCCCACTGCTCAAACACCTTCCACAACACTCCATTTTCTACAGAAAAATCCAGCACTGCATTCAAAGCTCTGCATCCTTTGGCCCAAATCTCTATTTCCATCCTCATTACCTGCCGTTACCAAAGGTCCTACTCAAATGCCGCCTCCTCCAGGAAGCCTTGATCTTGACTGTCAAATTTATTAGCCCCCTTCTCTGTTCTCCCATGGTGCTCTGGCTATGTGTCTTTGACAGTCCTTACCAACCATTTCATGGTTTGTTACATACGCACCTTGCATCCTCCCTTTGACAGTGGACTCACTCCTGTCAGGGACAGTTTCATTCATCTTTGTACAAGTCAAGAGAATCACATTATTTTCCAGGTTGGTTTTAGCATGTAATCCATCTCGGCTGGGAAACTCGAACTCTTTTAAAATAGGGCTGTGTTTCTTTGGTGTCGCCTTGCTCATCTGGAGCTTCAGTGTTCTTTCTAAAAAAAGTTGTTGATTAATTGGAATGGAACTTTCATTCGGTTCCCCCATTTGTCCATTCCTTGAGGAACTGCCTAGCCCTTTCCTGCTGGATACAGCCCAGTGGAGGGAGGTGGGAGTTATAATCGTGGCACTGCCCTCCCCGAGCCAACTGGGTGTCGGAGAGCCCAAGCTAGACCCAACTGGATGCTTTTCCTCTGGAAGCTGAATCTGGGGCAAAAGAACAAAGAGGTGAGAGATGAGTGAAGATTTTTCCATCCTCACCGGTTCCTCTCTCAGACCTTTTGTCTTAGGACATGCCAATATTAGGGGTTCACCCCCCCGCAGGGGTAGGTAATAATCACATTGTGGAAACTAGAATAAGATGGAGATTCCAGGACTCTAAAGGGCTTTGCAATCTTTTTATTCCCTAGCAAACACTACGTTAAGCCGTATTTAGATATTTTCCACCATGTGTCCAGCTTCATGGCTTGTCTGGATCTTGGGGCTCACTCATCTGGTGGAGGTGTGGACAGTTTCTCCTTCACTATGGAGAAGTGGGGACACAGCTACTCATAACTGTCTCATTTTGAGACACCAAGAGGGTAAGTTTCTCTGTGGAATCATCATAAGAGTCAACAAGCAAAATCTCCAAAGAGTGACCTTTTAGTAGGGAAATTTGCATACTTGTTTGTTCTCCTTCTTTAATGTAAGTTAGCTTCCAGGAAAGGGCGTGGCTTGCTTTGGGACACTGGTGACAGTTTATTAACACAGCTGTACCCTCAAGAAAGAGAACCATCATCTGTAACCTCATGGTTGACTCTTGAGTGGTTCTTGAGTCTCAAGCTGCCCATTTCCAAGTGTGATTCTCCAGATTCTTGTTTATCCAGTGAGTCTTCGATTGATTATGGATGAATTTGCATGCAGAACAACAACAACAACAACAATGGCTTAAATATCAGAGCCAGAAAGGCCACATCTGGCCAGTGGCTCCATGATGTCATCAGTGTCCCAGGAGCTTCCTGTCTTTCTGCTCTACAGACCTCAGCATATGGCTTCCATCCTCAAGGCCAACTAGTGGTCACAGGATTGCTGTTGCGGCACCAGCCATCATGTTGATATTCCAGCTTCCAGGCAGGAGAAAGGAGGAAGGGAGGAGAGTCAAAAGGATATTGTCATTGTAGACAGCCACTTAAAAAAAGCCTTCCTAGAATTTCAATCTTCTATTTATATCTTATCATAATAAATATCACTTGATCACCCAGAGTTTAAAGGAAAGATGAGAAGTGCAGTTTAACTGGACTCATTTCCACTCTAAAATCAGGCTTCTATTAGGAAGGAAGGGGAAGAGAATGGATACTTGGTGGGCAAGTTGTGTTCTCTACTCCAACCCCTAAGAGCCTTCCTATGATTTCTTTTTGCTTAGATTAGTTTTTTACTTTCTGTGGCTTGTAATCAAGGAAGACTGATACCATAATTTATTTTTTCCTTATTACAAAAACAATGCATTTAAATTTATTGTGGGCAAAAAGTGTGGGGGGGATATGCATAAGGAGAAAAAAAAGAAAAATCAAAATCACCTGTAATCCCATTCCCTAGAGAGAAATATCATTAATAATCTATTTATGACAGTGAATATTCAACTAACTAGCAGTTTTCTGGATTTTTTAAAATCTTAAAGGAATGCTTGCTTCAAGAAATAGGTAAAAATGGAGCTGCTTTCATGACACAGGGATGGGAGGCACAGATCCCTCTCTGTCTAAATGAATTCAGAATTCATTTGCAAACAACCATTTTAAGAGGCTACCCAGTGGCCACTGCGTGTAGCCACCCTAATTTATTTAACCAGTCCCCTACTGATGGACACTTAGGCTGTTCCCACGTTTCCACAGGAACAGACACAGCTTGTGGGGTGCGCTCTCGGAACTCTTCTTTCCATTCAACCTGGTTGCCTGGTAGCCTCGGAGAAGTAACGGGGTTTGGGAATCGAGCCGTCCTTGCCCTCCTCACCACCGAGGAAGCTGATCTCTAGAAACACGAACATTTTCTGATGCATCCCCCAGGGACACGCCCCCCAGCTCACGCAACAGGCCCCCTGGTGTCACGTGGGGCCAGTGCACACCAACGTGGCCATGCTGCTGGCTCAGGGCGAGGCCTGGCCTCCCTGCAGTGCCCAGCGGGGCTGCCAGAGGGGTTGTTTGGCTTTTTAAATAAATAATCCTTGAAGAAAAAAAGAACCAGGAATGTATGGTGGTTATATACCTCTATCTGTCTGTCTGTCTGTCTGTCTTTCTGTCTGTCTCTCTACCTAACAAAAGATTTTCATTTTTTGGTGGAGCTCAGAACCCAGAATCCACCCGGGTGTCCTGATTTTAGAGCCCCTGTTTTTGTCATTATTTTATTTCCTTATAATAACTCTTGCCCTGTTACTCAGCTCCCTCAACTGTGATGGAGTTCACTCTCCTCTCTCTCTCTCACTCTCTTTTATTTTTATTGCAGTAACATTACACACATACTTGTAAAATTTGCCATTTTAACTGTTTTTAAGTGTACAATTCAGTGCCATTAATTACATTTACAATGTTGTGCAGCCATCATCACACCCATTTTCCAATTTTTTCATCTCCTCAAACAGAAACTGTCCCCATCAAGCAATAGCTCCCCATTCCGCCTCCCTCTGCCCCTGAGAACCCCGAATCTACTTTCTATTCCTGTGAATTTGCTCACTCTGCATATTTCACATAAGTGGAATCATACACTATTTGTCCTTTTACGTCCGGCATCTCTGGAGGTTTGTCTGTGTTGTAGCGTGGCTCTGAACTCCATTCCTTTTTATGGCTGAGTAATATTCCACTATACGGATAGATGGCATTTTGTTTGTCTGCTCATCTGTTGATGGACACTTGGGTTCTCTCGACTTTCCTATCAAGGGGTAACTTACAGTTGAGAAAGTACCACATATGAAGCAGAGCTTCACAAAGCCCTCATCTCCCTGTTTACCTGGGAGCCCCGCCCGACCCACTCCCAGGGAGACCCTTCCCAGCAGCGCACGTGCAAAGGCACACTTCCATTCTAACATCCATCACCTGAGGTTAGCTTTGCCTGTTTTTGAATCGTCTAAATGGAATCATACCTGTGTATGCTTTTCTTTTTGGCGTCTTTGCTCAGCGTGTCTGTGAGATTCACCCATGGCTGGAGAAGCCTGTTCACCCACCTTGTTGTCTAGCGCTCCACTGTCTGACCATATCGCATATTAACTACCCATTTGCTGCTGACAGGCGTGCGGGCAGTTTCCAGCTTTTGCCCGTTACAAATCATGGTCCTGTGGACATTCTTGGGCACGTCTGTGGTGATGATGCCCACAGCCTCATTCCTCCTGGGAAGAAGTGGAACTTCTGGGGCACAGGGTATATGCACTGTTGGCTTTTGTGGGTACTGCCAAATATTTTTTCAGGTAGGGGTTCCACTTTTTGCACCCACCAGCAACCTAACAGGGTCCCAACTGCTCTACATTGGACAAACCAGCAGACTTTATTTTGTACAATCCAGTGGGCATGTGGAGTTATCGATATCTTGTCATTTTAATGAGTATTTTTCTAATGGTTAATGCAGCTGGGCACCTCCCCAAATGCATATTTGCCATTTAATATTATCTTTTAATAATTCTTTCTAGAATCCTGAGGGGTTGGCATTCTTGTTTCCATTCAGGAGATGAGGACATTAGGCGGACAGTGAGTTTCAGGAACCCATTTGTGAGCACAAGGTTATGAAATGGTGTGCTGAATTTGAACCGGGCCTTCTGGATTGCGAAGGGTGAGCTCTTACCAAATGGGATGAAGACTGCCAGGACCCCGAGGCCTTTGAAAACAACGGTTTGGAAACATGCGGGCTCAGAAGGTGTTCCCGGGGAATGGCTTTGCCAGCTGCCCCGTGCTGCACTGATGTCCACTGTTGCTGCTATTTTTATGGAAGGAGCATTCTCTGAGTTCCAGGCCCCCAGTGGAGGCAGGAGCCCTGGTGTAGGGCGGGTGGGAGGATGTACGCCTGTGTCCCAAAAGAAAACATCGCAACCCGAGTAACAGCAGATCCTGGAAATGATGACGGCGGTTGCACGCCGCTTGCTGGAGCTTGCAGATCCCGGAGTCACGCACGTGACGTGACAGGAGGCCTCGCCACGTGCACTGCACCTTTCTAAGTCTCCAAGATGCTGGAATCCATTTTCCCCACTCAGGTTTAGGTCAGGTTTCCCGGAAACAGACCCCGAGGTGAGGATTTCCGTGCAGGTCCTAGTGAAGGACGTGCTGCCCGTGGAGGTCCGTCAGGAGTAGGAGGCTAAGGAGGTGAACAAGGGGGAGATTTGGGGCCCCGTCCCTCAGAGGGGCTCACCCTGAGCCGCAGGGGGACTCTGGAGAGCGAGTTAGGCCCCAGGGTGCTGGGCTTTAGTCGCTGGCTGAGGACTAGTGGAGAGGAGGCAGCAGAACTGCAGGCCTTTCTCCATTTCTGCTGTGTGGGCAAAGGAACGTGAAAGTGGGTGGCAGGTGCTGCAAAAGCAAAGCACCCCACAACCAGGGGAGGAGACAGATCATGGGTTCCCCGCAGCCCCCACTGTCTGCTCAGTCATCCCACTGGCAGGCGGGACGTCCAGTCTCTGCCCTTTGACCCCAAGGGGTTCCTGCCTGTTGCCCCTCTGTCCCCCCAGGACCCACTGCACTGGGGAGGTGGGTGGCTGCTCCATCTGGTTGGAATCATAGATCAACCTCGTCTACCTCCCACCGTGGTCATAAATCGTTAAATGTTGGGCCGATAACTTTTAGCATTTCCATTTCCTCTGGAAAACAAGAGGCTGATCATGCTTTTCAATTGCAAACGCCAGCCTGGCCTGGCAGAAGCCAGAGACAAGAATTCCCATCACCAAATCCTGGAGGTCTGCTGTTGACGTGGCCATTCCAAGGAAGCCGCTTCTCTGCTGCAAGAAGCGCAGCGTGCCAGATTCCGGCCGCACTGCTGTGGGCGCTGCGCCCAGCGGGGTGCCAGGGCCTGGCGGTTTGCTCTCCCTCTCTCTCGTGACACTTGGTTTTCACCTTTGCTTGTTGGAGTATAACGTGCACATGGTAAGGGCACCACGCACGAGAGTGCCCAGCTCGGTGGACTTCCCCACGGTGAACCCTCCCGTGCGGCCAACAAACAGCCTGACTGGCCCCTAGAAGATTCTCGAGCTCCCCTTTCAGCCACGACCCGCTCCCCCCAGGGGAACTGCCGGCCTCACTTCCAACACCAGCGATTGGCTTTGCGTATCGTTCACATTTTATGTAAGTGAATCACACAGGGTGTTCGCTTTCACACCCGGCTTCATTTGGTCGCTGCTACTTTCACGGCACTCACTCCCGTCGGCGTGCGGGGAGGCCCTTTGTTCCGTTGCTTTGCCGCTGTGGGAATGTGTGAATGTAGCACAATTGTCTGTCTTGTACTGATGGACGTTTGGGCTATTACAGTGAGCCTGGGAATGTTCCGGCACATGCGTGTATGAGTGTGCACGTGTGCGCCCGAGTGTACACGTGTGTGTGCTGTGAACATGTGAGCACGTGCACGAGTGCGAGCGTGTGACTGTGCGAGTGCGTGTGTGTGGGCAGAGCTTGGTGTCCTGATTTTGGAGCCCCTATTCTTGGCCATTGCTCTCTTTCCTCACCCTTGCTCTGTTGTTCAGCTCTCTAGCCTGTGATGATCTCCCTCCCTCCCTCTCCCTCTCCCCCTCCT